>SRPP01000179.1:0-44583 GCA_018360055.1 Claviceps monticola
GCATTTGCGCCTTTGATTTCATTTATGTCGTGTCTCACGGCCTTTTGATAGGTCGTGTTCCACCTCTCAATCCACTTATCCGGGCTAGTATTGGCCCATCTTGCTTTCTCAAGCAAATCTTTGTATAGAGTGGATGTTTCCGCTTTGAGGACCATCAATCCTGGAGAGAAGCTATCCTTCAGCTTCTTTGTGATTTCTCGAAGGGTGACCTGTCGACGTTCGGTCTCCGTGCGAATTGCTTCCAGGGTTGATGAGTGCAAGCTGGGATTAACCGTGCTTGCTATCCATTTGTGGATAGCTATCTCCTTGGTCTCCTGGGATTTGTACTTCCTGCAGGCTTCCAGATGGATAACATGATAAAACTGGATTGCTTCCAACATGGTTGGGATGTGATTCTGGGTGGTACGATCCACGACGTATCGTTCAAGGACCGCAATCTCAGGCATTTCCGGTTCTAAAAGAAGATCAGATGCTTCTGTTGGTAGATCCGGGTCAACCTTGTACCAGACGTTCTGGCCTTCGGCGGTAGTCTGAAGGGTTTCGATCCATCTGGACCAGTGTTCCACCGATGCGAGTTTGACAGTGGTGCTGCTGGAAGTGTTGGTGGAAGACATTTTGTTGAGAGGATGAAGAAAATGTGAAGAAGTGTGAAGAAGTTTGAAGAAGTTTTGAAGAAGTGATGGGTTGAATGAAATTGTGTCTTAAGGCAGAGTAGTTACAGGAATCTGTGTTTACAAGATTCCTTCCGGGCTCATAACTGTTGCACAGTGTGAGGGATGAAATGTAATGATTGATGTGCATGATTCCTAACTAAAGAACTGGGAAGGGGAAGCTAAGTTGTAGTTGGTGATAAGATTGCTTCCTCCATGTTCTATCCTAAGGAGTCTGGTTGTGATTCGCCGAGACTGTTGATCAGTACTTGGTGACTATGCTACTCTGCAATTTCCTAGTCGGAAATTGCACTATCCGAATGTGGTGAATCGTGATACTCCGTATCATGTGTTGAAGCTAATTTCCGAGTCGGAAATTGCACTATCCGAATGTGGTGAATCGTGATATCTCCGGACTATTGATTTGATGTTTCAGGTATTGTGGATACAGACATCACGTGATGTACTGTGTACATTGTCCCCACATAACAGTTGTGCTGTGTTGTGACACCTTGCGTTGAGGGTAGAGATCAGGGATTTGCGCTGGCCACTTTCTGTATCGAGTCTAGTACGCCTTTTTCTGCCGGATATCGTGACGTGCAGAAGCAGTTGGAAATACTGCTTGGATTGCGGAACGCGAAAAACCACTAGATTTTCCAAAATAATTACATCGCCAGTGCCACGAGATCGCGAATATCCCTACCCTTTTTATCACCAATTCGACGTTCGGCTTTTTGCGCTGCCAGTACCAGACGCAGTTCATCGGCGTCACTGATATGTATGTCCTCCTTGCCCCCTCGCAATACGCTGCTTTCTAACAAAATTCCAGATCCCCACGAGCGCGTACACAATACAACGCTGTTGGTCCCAGTTTAGCTCCATCGCGGGTCCCTTCAGGACGGGGAAGATCTCCTTGAGAATACCGAACACTCGTTCCACGATACTTCTCATTCCCGCGTGATGTCGGTTGAAGCGTTCCTTCATCGAAAGAGACTCTATATCGACGCCCTCGAAGTCTCGGAGATGGTATCGTTCACCTTCGTATGAAACCACAAGTCCACGAGCGTTCTGTTCGAACCCTGCGTCGCCCAGGTAGAACCTTCCCATGGGTATCTCGAACTCATCACCTACCGCCTCCTTGAACAATTGCGCGTTGTTCATACTACCCGTCGCGCCTGCTAAAACGTACGTAAAGGTCAAGTCGAATTTGACGGCGGCAAACACGTTCTGCGTCAACTGCCCCTTTCGATTCCGGCAAGCGTGCTGCCTTTCGGGAGGCACAAAAGCTGGTATGTGTGCTCCATCTACAGCGCCGATACAGCCGTTGAACTGATTGTTGCGAGGGTTCAATTCCACGTATTCGGAGACATATTCGGGCCCAGGTTGGGTCACGAATCCGTCGTACAGGTTATCTACAAGAGCCACGAGTACCTGGTTGAATATTCGATGGATACTGCCGATGGGTATCCTGAAGCGATTGGAGATGGTACGATACATGATGTCCAACAACATGGAGGAAGATCATGAGCTTCTGCCAAACTGTATAGTTTTTGCCGTCCTGGATGGTGCCGGTATCCTTGACCCATTTCGACAGAACGCCGAATTCCGTACGGTCAAGCTTGAATAGATCCAGGAAAATCGTGTTGGGTCCGTCCAAGAGATCCTCCATCAGAGTGCGGCAGAACGGGATGGTTGCCCAAGGACATCCGCGGCTTACGAACACAGCTGGCAACCTCCTGTCCAAAAGCAAACGACAATATACCGTCGAACATCATCGTCTTCGCCTGTTTCGCAGCAGCTGTTTAGACGAAATTCGCACCATCCTGGCGCTGCAGGGGGGCGTCCATTTTGGTGGTGGTCAGAGGCGTGTTTTCGGTCGCAAATGGACAAGTTTTTTTGAGTATCTCTAATACAAATCCTGCTCTAAAGCAGCCTGCTCGGGAGGCAGCAAAAAAGGGCGTAAACTACGGAATAGGCTTCAATGAAACATTAGAAGTTAGTCATAAGGAAGGCAGGAGTCAGAACCCTCCTGCACGTGACTAGCCGCTCTTTGCCTTCAACACTGCCGCTGAGGTGCCAAGCTGCTATTGGCCAACCGGCAAATCGGCGTTTATGAGATATGTACCTGATGCACATACATGATACAAATGTGGGTAGCCGCTATCTTATCAGACCCTTGCGAGCGAGACCAAAATTTCTTGAAAAGTTACATCCCCACATGCCTCGTTCGCAATCCATCCCGTACATGCCATTCGCATACAGTCGGGACAGTCAAAATGGTGAAAAGAAAAGTTGCCGCGCTGGAAAAGCTCGACGCGGACTTGTATGTCCCTTACATACCTTTGATCTCGCAACTTGATAACTGTTGGTGTGTGCGTATACTAATTTCGCGCAATTTCCAATCTCCAGCGCGAGTCTGCAGTACAAGATTCGGCGAGACCCGAGGTAAGCATTCTGAGCATTCTGCTGGCTCCGAAGAGTCGCTTTGTGTATTATTTAGAGGCTGACTCATGGATCTCTAGATCATACAAAGACGATTTCCTCAAGCAATGGGAACAGTATGAGTCCCAGCGCGAAATCTTCCTCGCGTCCCCGACCGCGGGGACGGCCGACTCCATCGAATCCTTCCACAACATGATTGATCTGATTGCACACGTGGCCGACTGCTTTCCCGAAGAGACGAGTACATTTCCTGACGATCTGAAGCTGATTCTAAACGACCACCACGCCGTCTTGAATCATGATTTGCGAGACAAGATCGTGGGCAGTCTTGTGCTGCTCCGGCGCAAAGATGTCATCGACTCGTCCAGTCTACTCACGACGCTATTCCCCATCTTGGTATCGTCGCCTAGCAAGACTCTGCGCGAGCTGATTTTCCAAAAGATTTTGAGCGACATGCGAAACTCAAACTCGAAATCCATCAACCACCCGCTGAATCGGACTGTGCAAACTGTCCTCTACAACTTGATCACGGCAGATCGAGCATCGCCTCGAGCGATCTGGGCCATTAAGCTGACCCGTGAGCTCTGGAAACGACAAATCTGGTCCGATGCCAAGCCCGTCGACGTCATGAAGGAGGCGTGCCTGTCGGACAACGAGAAGGTTGTGATTGGCGCCACACGCTTCTTCCTGGGTGGCGACAAGGAGCGAGAGGAGCTTGAAGATGACAGCAGCGACGAGGACATTGACCTGGGTAAAATCCGGCATCAGATTGGTATCAACAAGAAGACCAAAAAACAGAAGAAATCCTACAAGAGGGCCGTCGACAAGGTTCGACGAGACGAGCGCAAAAAGTCTCAGCCTCACCCGCTGAACTTCTCGGCGCTACATCTGTTGCACGACCCTCAAGGGTTTGTGGAGCAGCTTTTCTCCAAGCACCTGCATAACACAAGGTCCAAGTTGTCTTTGGATTCTAAAATTTTGGTGCTGCAGCTAGTCACGCGGCTCGTCGGTTTGCACAAGCTGACCATTGTCGCGCTGTACTCGTGGTTCATCAAGTACTTGACTCCTAAACAACAATCGGTGACGACGATTCTCGCCTGTCTGGCACAGGGAACGCACAACCTGGTGCCGCCCGATGCCCTCGAGCCACTGATTCAAAAGATTGCCAACGAGTTCGTCTCCGAGGCGGCCGCAGCAGAAGTTTGCGCCGCGGGAATGAACTCCATTCGTGAGATCTGCGCCCGCCAGCCGCTGACCATGACGGACACCTTGCTGCAGGATTTGGTTCAGTATCGCAAAAGCAAGGACAAGGGTGTCATGATGGCAGCCAAGGGTCTCCTTTCGCTCTACCGAGAAGTGGGCGCTGAACTGCTGCAGAAGAAGGATCGGGGAAAGAACGCCACCATGAGTCTCAAGAATGGGATCCAGCACCAGCAGAAATTCGGTGAAGAAGCGGTCGGTGGCATCGAGGGTTTGGAACTGCTGGCCAAGTGGAAAGAGGAAGAGAAGAAGAGAAAGCGATTGGCCAAGGGCCTCACAGAAACCGCCGGGAGCGACGAGGACAAGGATGTAAATGCTGAAGATTCTGATGACGAAGACGGGTGGGAAGTAGGATCCGAGGACAGCAGCGACTCTGGTGAATGGATCAACGTGGAGCACTCCGACAACGATGAAGCCCCAGCGCCCAAGAAGAGACAAAAGCAAAGACAGAAGAAGTATGATGGCGGCGGCGCTTCAGACCCGGACGCCGACGAAGCAGAAGAAGACGCAGATGAAGAAATAGAAGCAGAAGACGCAGACGCAGACTCAACAGCCAACCAACTCCAACACATCCAATACCTCGCCACAACCACCATCCTCACACCCGCCGATCTCCAAAAACTGCAAGAACTCCGCGCCGCCGCCGCCATCGAATCCGCCGCCGGCGGCACCACCAGCAACCGCAAGCGTGCTCATGCCCCCGAACCCAGACACAACGATGACGGCCTCACGGCTGAGAACATCGAAGCTCCCGCCAAGCTGCGTAAGCTGACCAAGGAAGAGAAAATAGCGCTGGCTCAAGAAGGCAAGCCAGAGCGAGAAGAGCACAAGTCCACGCAGGCCATTAAGAGAAGCCAAAAGGCCGCCGAGGGCAAGAGCACGAGTAATCGGGAGAAGCAGCGCAAGAAGAACTTCCTCATGACGCTTGGAAAGGCCAAGAGCAAGCAGAAGAGGAGTTTGGTGGAGACGAGGAAGGTTCTGAGAGGGCATGTTGAGAGGAGTACGAGGGGTGGACGACGGAGAAACTTTGCGTAGTCAGGGACTTTTACTTTTTTTCATTTACATTCTTACTTTTCGTCGCCTTTCAGTCAACGTGGAGCGTGATTTGTGTATTCACGAAGTAGACATCATCTACTGGTTCAGGACGGGTGATGAGTGAAGAGTGAAGAGTGCATATAGGTGGAAATGATTTTTTATTGTATTGGACTCCAATTAAATGCTGTTGTCCTGTGAGTTGATCCTCCTTGGCCAAAAAGACGTTATACAAAAAGAGACGTTAATAGAAATGGCCTTATACAAAGCGAGACCTTGAACAAGAAGAGACATGAAACAAAAACAGACATGAGACAAAAAGACACGCTGATATCAAGAGACGTTATACGAAAAACAGGCGAAAACATGCATTTTCCTTTTTCCGCTATGCTCATTTCCCACCCTTATTTTTTCCACCTCAATCAGAAATCCGTCTCAGCCTCAACCTTCTCAGACTCAACCTTCTCAAACTCAACCTTCTCAGACTCAACCTTCTCAGACGTCCCAGACTCATGAATATCCGGAAGCCACACTTGACGACTTTGTTGCTCGACCCAGTCAGAAGTCCGCTTGACGCGCTCAGCCTCTAGATTTTGGGGCGGCTTGGTGATGTGCGATTTTTGCTGCGAGTGGTCATCAGAGCCGCGCCGAAGCGTCTTCATTGCCATGGCGGCGTTCTCGTGAGGGTCCATATTGATGAAAGCTTTCCTGGCAGCGATGTGGCCATTGCCGCTGATGTTCCTGGTGAGGGAGCTTCAACTTAAGCGTGGGCGCTGAAAGCCATAGGAGAAGGAGCGGTGGTAGGGGGACCTGAGAGGGCGAACTTTGGATATATGGGTTGGCGGAGACGAGGCAGAGGGATAGGAGGGAGAGGGAGATGGAGACGAGCGTTCTTAGGAGCCATTCCGAAGCCGCTCATGATGATGTTGTCAGTTTGGTGTTATGGCGTTAGTGGTGGTGGTGATGGTGATGATGGCGATGCTTGGATACTGTTGTTGCCGGTGATGCCAAGAGTGCTAATGCTTTTGGCAGAAACAGCTGTTTTGAGAACTTGTGAGATTATGACACCAGTTCAAGTTTGAGGATGTTGCAGTAGTATACTTTGTTTTCTGTAGGATTGCAGTTGCAGTTCAACTGCATGTGCCACAGCTGTGCTTGTCTTAGTACTTACAATTGTAGTGGAAACAAAGTCAAGTTGGACATATAATTGTACCGGCAGCTGCTATAGACTCCAAACTGTAAACTTGTGAACTTGAGTAGAGTCAAAGATGCAGAAAATGATAGTTGTGCGGGTGCAGTTCTGAGTTGGGGGTGAGCCATCATCAGGGAAAGGGGGCACTTATATACACCAGAAAAGATAGCCCGTCTCCCCAACTCCGAAGAATTGTTGTAACTTGTACTCATCCACCGGATGACGACTTCTCAAGAAGCAAGAGCAGTCCATTAAACTTCGGTCCTCGGAAATCTGTGGCTTGAGAAAGAAACCACGTCAGGAACGTTCCACACAAGGCAGGCACACCCTCATCCACCGGATGACGACTTCTCAAGAAGCTACTAGCTAGTACAGCCCATTAAACTTCGGTCTTCGGAAATCTGTGGCTTGAGAAAGAGACCACGTCAGGAGGAAAGTTCGTAGTTTCACATAAGGTAGGCACAGTGCACATCATTCGCTGTGACTGAAACCCGGTTCAGTCTACCATACGAGTGGGAAGAGGAAGCGGAGAACACATGAGAGGAGAGAAATCATCACGAGAATCCGTTCTCCTGAGAGGACTTCTCCATGACCAAAGAAACGATTTACTGGCGCCCGAACAATACCGTTCCTGCCGAGGGTTGGCAGGAGGTGGGTATTACCTTCCTCGATGGTGCGCCACTAAGATCTGGTGGTATCGGCTTTACGCGGCTACGACGGACTCCTACTTCCTAATTTAAAAAGAGGTCCATTGCAGCCCCCCCCCCCCCCAGCCTATAGCATGAGAGCCGGACGGACTGCCTAAGTTCTGCGAGTACCGTTGTAGAGATATCCTGGGTAGTGTAACTTTGCAGGTACATGAAGATGGTGTAGTGTACTTGCAAATTGACTTTGGTGCTGAAAATTCCTTGTGTGATGTATGCCACAAGAATTCCAAAATGTATAGTGCACTGGAGGGAGGTAGGTAGGTACTAGGTACTACTAGTCGCACACCCCAAAAACCTATTTGTATGTATATACCACCTATTCCACTTGTGATACTCAGCCACCAGCCACCATCGTGAGTTCACATCATCACACGTAGGAGTATATAGGTACCTATGTAGTGATTTCAACTTTCTTCCTCGCACAAATGAGGATTTTGCTACCCATCTTTCTTCGACAAGACAAAATCATCATCTTAGCCCCTTCAGAAAGACGAGACTTTCGTCATCACATGGAGTAAACACTGGGAGTACGGTCCGCATGTGTTAACTGCGTGTCCGGCTTAGGATGGGAGATCGACTCATCGAGGTCACGATGGTGGCTGGTGCGACAGACAAGTAAGAAGATACAAGAAGCGCAGGAGACTTGCGCTCTTATTCGGATCCGCCGTGAGACTTTACGGCCGAAGCTAGAGCTATTATGTAGCATGATGGAATCAAAACGACTGAACATGACAGATCGTGAAGTACTGTGCCCTTAGGCTAGCCCATGACAGCATTGACCCTAGGGCCTAAGTGGTTCGTCATTTCGTCGCGAGATGCTTTCCTTGCGACTTTTCCGAGGCAGAGACGCGAAACTCATTGTTCTCTACATCCTCATGCCCAAGCACAATGCCAATATCCGTGTCACCCATTGAATCGACCACAGTCTTGTACGCAGGAACAAAGTTGACACACACGACATAGCCCAAAGAGAGTGCCATGAAGAGCAAAGGAACAAACATGGCCAATCCATAATAGGAGTCGTAGCCCTTGCCCTTGAAGTAGTCGGCTGCCGCACCAGTAGCAGGCGGAACACATGCTCCGCCGACGACGCCCCCAATGATCCAACCACTTCCGCGCTTGGTGTGTCTGCCTAATCCGCGCATTCCCAGGGCAACAATGGTGGGGAAGCAAACTGACTCAAAGAACATGACGACGTACAGCATCGAAATGCCAGTGTTGCCGCGCTCCGTGATGGCCGGAATGATGAAGACGACGACACCGCTCAGGAAGGCGAGCAGCACCCATCGTGGACGGGTGAATCTCATGAGAGCTAGACCAGCAAAACGTCCAATAGCAAACGAGGCCTGCGCACCGGCAAAGAGCTTGGCGGCCAGCGCATCGGAAGTGTCGAGCCGGGTGTTGACGGCATAGTTGATGAAGAAACTGGCAATGCCGACTTGCGCGCCAGTGTAACAGAGCTGAGCAAAAGCAGCGTGGAAAAGCCTCCACTGCCTCCAGAACGGCTGCTGGGAGGAGCCGCCAGCCTGGATTTCTTCTGCCTGGAACTCCATGTCTGTCAATTTTCCGTCAGCATGATGCGCCCTTGATTGTTGAACCGCCAGGAGCTTATGGTAGGTGATTTTGATAAGGGGCCTCGATCACTCGAGGGGTGAGAACCTACCAGCATCTGTGATTTCTGGGATATTCGAGAGATAAAATATTGTTGCGAGTAGCAGCACAAATACGGCAATCGATACGTAGACCCATTGAACGTTGGCAAGGGCACGATCGTCACTAAAGTTGAAGAAGACATATGAGCCCAGAATAGGAGCCACGACCGTGCCCATGCCATTGAAGGCTTGAGAGAAATTGATTCGAATCTCCGAGTATCTGGGGGGCCCACAGACTACAAGCATGTAGGTGTTAGCCAGTGACTATTATTGCACTACGTACAGTACAGACTTAAAGGACGCCGCGAGCCATCTGCTTACTAGCAATGTAGGGATTTGCTGCCGTCTCCAGAGATCCAAGGCCATTGCCAATGATGAAAATGCAGGCGCAAAATCCCTCAAAAGATTCGGCCTTGAGCGCAGGTATAGCCAGAAGAGCACCAAGAGCATACAGGCACAATCCCCAGATGAAGACAGCTCGGTAGCCAAAGTGTCGAAGAACCCATGCAGCGTGGCCGATGGAGGCGAGTGGATAAGCTCTGAAGAAACCAAAGTCAGAATAGCTCATGTATATGAGAAAGAAACGGGGCTGGTGCCAGGACGCGGAAAATAAGAATCGCATGAGTGCGTACCCAAAATAGGCTGCCTGAAGACCTGCAGACCTTGTTCCGTTGATGCCAAGGATATTTTGAAAGTGCTTGTTGAGTGTATCGAGAAGACCGTAGCTGAAGCCCCAGAGGAAGAACAGAAGCGTCACCAGGAAGATGGGATACACAGATCGACGCAGCGTCAGTTCGGCAGCTCGGGTTCGGCTCCTGTCGTCAGCCCTGAGCGAGTGCTTCTTGAAAAACTTCTTGAAGAACATGGCTCTTTGGGCGCCTTGAAAGGACTCTGTGGAGTTGATACACGAGTATTGGGGTACGGTTATGATGCTGACGTCCAAAGAGAGACGAAGCGAGCAAAGGGGCATCCAAGGTAGCCCCTCAGATGTCGCTCACGCAAAGAGCGCGAGCACACCAGTGCTACAATGTGCTACTGTCGGCGAACGAACATGCCGGATAAAGTCCCGTGCGAATGGTGTAACTTGACGGACGACGTCGGCGGGGTGTGTCCACGGCTCGAAGATCACCATGAAGCTATTCCGAGCACGAAACTTTGGCCGGGGAACCTCTCTCTAGACCAGACAGTCCCCGATCTGGACCAGGCACCCCAGTCAATAGTCGATCCTAGTCGATGAGGTATGTACGCAGATCGGGAGACGTCGGCAGGGATCGGGGACAAGGCAGTGCCACGATTGGGGTGCATGTTCAATGTCCCTTTCGGAGGAAGATCGAGACGAGATTTTCCTCTCGGAAACCACCACTGCGGTCTTTCTCATGTGCGGACCTGGCAGGCGCGCGGCCGCACACTTGCTTGATACATGCTGGTGTCGTGAGAGTCAGACGGTGCGGGCCGCAGCAGGCTTACAATGGAGATCTTCAGTACCAGAAGAATTGGTGCGAGACGGCATATTTCCGAAGTCTTGTCTTTGGACGAGTGTACGACTGCATGGGAAACCCGGATTGCTGGAAATGATGCGATCGACGCACCGCATCTTTGTGGCTTTGTTCCCTCGCCTTCGTGCCCCGCACCCCGCAACGTCTTGCAGCTGGTCTTATTTCCGCAACTGCCAACAATTGATCTCCTGCGATGCCGAAGGTATCATCGTGAGACCAGTAGCTTCCACGCCGCCTGAGAAGGCTATGATGCAGTCAGCGTTGTTAGACGCATGATTTGAATGAACAATACCAGTCTACGTATAAGTACGTATGATGTATCCGTATATGTACACAAATATAGGCATGTACCCCAACTGGCAACCCGAACATTGACTCATCGAGATCATCTGGCCCGTCTGTGGAGCCAAGTCCTGAATGCGGGGCTCGCCGAGATGAGAAGCTTGCATGTGCAGTTTTATTTTTTTCTCTGCAATCTGCGAATTGGACTTTCACAACCACCATGTCCAAAAGCCTGGTTCAACCCAATGGTTGGGTCGCATTGCGTTTGCCAAGCGGGAACTTGCGAGTTCTGCAAATCGCCCCCAATACGTTCGTTTTCCTCATCTTCTCGTCACTAGCGGCGCAGTACACGTCCCGAACCAGTGTAACTGACAGCGCTCCTTTGCGTGCAGGACGATATCACTAGGCAAATACGGCTCGTTCCCGAGTAATCTCCTTATCGAACGACCATTCCACATCACGTACGAGGTGCAAGAAAAGCGCCCAGGCGAATCTTTCTCCCGATTGCGACCAGTATCTGGCCGAGAGCTCAACGAGGACATCCTTGCGGAGACCAACGTCAACGAAAATCCCTCAGCAGACGGCGAGGCTGCTGTCGTCGCTGAAGATGGCGAGGAACTCGCGCTGGTAGATGAGACGGGCAAAGTCATTGCGCGGTCAAATCGAGAAATTATTGACGACTCGGCGCGGCAGACCCTCACTACGGACGAAATCGAAGAGCTCAAGAAAAAGGGCGCCTCAGCTGGCAAAGAACTCATTGCTAAGCTGATGCTGTCGCATACGGCTATTGATCAGAAGACGTCGTATTCTCTGGCCAAGTACAAACTTTTGAAGGAGAAGAAGTTCCTGAGGCGCTTCACCGTGCTGCCGCTAGACGTCGTGCTCCTCGGTCAATGGCTGCTGGAAGATAAAGATGCAGCCCGGGTGCTGGAGATGCGCCCAGAGATGATGGGACTGCTGGGATGCTGGGCTGATGTACATTTCGGAGGTTCGCCTATAGAAGGTGTGAGCGAGCCTCATGGAGGCCGGTGGCTGGTGGTGGACGACACGGGCGGCTTGTTGATTGCTGCCATGGCGGAAAGAATGGGCATCTTGTATCCGCAAAGTGAGTCGGAAGAGTACGAAGAGAATGCGGGCGTTCAAGAAGTGCCCACGGAACAGCAACCTGCTGAAACGAACGGCACTGTAATGAACGGCACAGAAGAAGTACAGCAGCAGCAAGAGCCGCAGGAGCCGCAACAAACAGATCAGCAGCGGCAGATACGGACGAATGCGCTTAGGAACCTTAAGAAGCGACCGCGAAAAGACGACCTCGACGAGCACTACGCCCTGACCAACACCCTTACGATCATCCACGCCAACGCACAGCCAAATCTCTCGGTGTTACGATTTTTCGACTACGACGCCGGCGACCCCAACCCACCGTACCCCTACCACCCGCTCTTCACACACCTCCTCCCCATCTCATGGCTCCAACTAATCAGTCCCGGAGATGACCTCGCATACGCCGAAAAGCCTGCCGACGTGTCACCCCAAGTCCTCGCCTCCTGGAAACCTAATCGCCGGGGCAACTATCACCGCAAACGCCGCAGATGGGCGCGGACCCACGAAATCGTCGATGCCACCCACGCAGGCGGATTCTCCGGCCTAGCCGTCGCAAGTACCATGGATCCGATCTCTCTGCTTCGACACGCGCTCCCTCTCCTGGCGGGCGGCTCCCCCATCGCCATCTACTCGCCCACGATTGAGCTACTTGAGCAATTAGTCGACTGCTTCAGCATTTCTCGCCGCGCGGCCTGGGTGTCGTCGCCGCCTCCGGAGACGGTGGGCAAGACGCAGGCAGAGCTGGATCGGTGGGCTGGGACGAAGGAATTTCCCATTAATCCGACTTTGGTGCTGGGGGCGTCTGTGCAGAGCAGTAGGGCTAGGAGGTGGCAGGTTTTGCCGGGGCGGACGCATCCATTTATGACGGGGCGAGGAGGTGCGGATGGGTTCTTGTTTACGGGATGGAGGTCGATTCCTGCTGCGGGGAGGATCTCGGCGAGGGGGAAGTTTCAGAAGAAGAGGTGAGGGGAAAGAGGGGAAAGAATTGAGTAACCGTTCTTGGGTTGTTTTGGAGGCGGTTGAGCCAGGTTTTGCTGGTTCCTAGTTAAGATTTGGCTTGGGAGCAGGGTGCCATGCGAGTTGATGTGCGCTGATCAAGCTGCACGTTCTGAATAGACTTAGAGCTCCAGAGCAATGGGCTGACGCCTATAGAGTAGATGCCCTGATTTACATTGTCGATCTTGGAAGCACAGCATGTCGGATGACGAAGCGTGCTACATGTGCAGCTATATACAGGAGCGAGTGCATCATGGTTCGTGAAGGACACAGGTTCTATGTACAATTACATATCATCGAGACTCATACATTGGGACTCAAACATTGGGACCATCAAGACCATATGCTGACTATCGTGGCAGCATATTCTGAGCAGAGTGAAGCCGGAATACCAGAATAGCGCACTCCCATAGCGCTCTCATTATATATGATAAAAACTACAAGCTAAACGAAACCCAAAGAAAAGGACAGAGCATGTTATATATGCTCAACTATCCTCACAGCGCCTTTCCCATGAACTTTCTCTTGGTAAAACTCAACCACCACTTACTCGGCTTCGTCTCGTCATCAGCATACACCCTCCCCAACAGCCTCGACGCCAGCTCCTGTCGCACCTGCGCCATGTACTGCCGTAATTGCTCAGCGTCTTGTCTATCCCGAGGAGCTTCGTACATCTGTATTGCGACCCCAAAAGAAAGCGATTAGCTCATGTACTCCCATCATCTGTACACAAATCACCCCAATCTACGATATGCTCCCCCTTTCCCGGTGGCACTACTATCGCTCCCCTCACACAACCACGAATACAGCCTCACACACATCCAAAACCATATAGATTCGCAAAGTAAGAATCCAACCAAAAGAAACAAGCTTTCAATAGCATCTTGTACTCAACATACCTGATTCAGCGGAAATCCCGGATCCCCCGGAATCGCAAAGTTCAAATCCAGCGCCAAATTCATCACCTCCTTTTGGGCATCCCGTGCCGAGGCATGAGGCTTGATCTTGTGCAGACAATCGCTCAGAAACCAGATCCCGTATACGAGGAGACGATCCGCGGGGCCTTGGATTTCAAAGTTGCGAAAAAAGGTGTTTGCGCGGAAGAGGGAGATGACTTCGTCGAGGATGTCGTAGCTTTCGCTGTCGGGGTCGGGGGACTCCGCGGCTGGGAGGGGAGGGTTGGGGATCGGGAGGGTGTAGGCCGGGCCGCGGGTTTTGGTACGGAGAGGGAGGATGGGGAAGTTGCCGATGAGGCGTGGGGGGTTAGGGTCGTTGTTGAAGATGGAGTTGTAGGCCTGGGAGAGGGCAGAGTGTGGTTAGCTGGACAGCGTCTATTTGGGGGTGAGGGGGATCACTGCGGTGGGTTGCAGGTCGGCAGGGCGTTGAGTTGGGTTGAGAGGAGAATTGAGGGGGCACGTAAAGTGCTGATTGATATAATGGTGCTTACCGGCATGGTGAACAGCGATGGGCGCGAAGACGGAGTTGTTGGACGATGATGCTGCGATGGCAGTGTGGTGATGGTACATTGGGAGAGCCAGGCTATGGTTGGCGGGCTGTAGCCTGTCGCTGCGCTGCGTTGCCGCTTTCTGCTTTGCTGGAGGAGCCTGACAGTCCCGTTGTTGGATTGGTCTCTCGGCAAAGAAACGGGGCGCTGTCGTCAGAGTGGCTGCTTGCCTTGAAGTTGTTCCCTTTGTGGCACTTGTGGCCACTTTCAGTGACTGGCACTTGTGGCTGAAGAGCTCTTGCAGCCTGACATCAGCGCCTGTCATGACAGGCATCAATCGTAAGTTCAACAGCACACGTTCACATGCCAACTGAAGAACGCGGTCTTTTTGCTAAACAGGTCAGCATGACGGGAATTTGGAGACCCCTTCACCGACATGCAGCAGATTCCCATTTTTCTGTTTGTTCTTTCCTGTTCTTTGTTGGTGATGATGGACAGGACTCGTCACCCTGTTCGGAAGATGCGGATTTAAACAAGACTTCATCACTGTCACTTCTCTATCAAGTTTTCAATGTCGTATCGGCGGCGTTCCACCGAGACCGCCGAGGCTGAGCATGTGTGACAAACGGAACACGGGGTTGCAATTGCTGCGCAAACGTTGCCGCCGTCTCTGCCGTCTCTGCCGTCTCGACACGTAACTCACCAATCCTTTACCACACTTTATGCAGCTGACAAAGTTCCTATTTGTCTCCGTCGTATCGGCTTGTTCATGATGAAGCACAGCTGCTGACGGGCGGAGTGAAAGTGGCGAAAGTGGGGAGATAGGCGCGGGGGAAGCGTTGGAGGATTTGGCGAATTCTCGCGTCATGGGGGGTCTGATTGGCTGCACTTGCAGATTGCTGTTGTCATGCATCGAATGCATTGAGCTGCCTGCGCATCACGTGAGTTCGCACAATGGTCGCGCGTCTTACGGGCGGTGGGTGGTTCCGCAGCTCACGCACAGCGGCCTCCAGTACGCGCGGGTATTTCTGACTTTCGCACGTTTGCTTCCGGCCGAATTATGTCGTCTCCCTCACACACCGACACTTATAAAACGGCCATGGCATCTCTCCTGGCCCTCGCCTGTTCCCATGATGACCTCCCATCTCCAGGCTCTTCTTGATTCCTTTCCCATCCTGTTGCCTGTCAGTCCATCCATCCGTCCGTCTTCTTGACGGCTGGCATCCTGCCCTTGGTTGACTATCACGATTCACATCACTTCAGCATCATATCAACAATACCATCCACCTACCTCACTTCTCTTGCGAAGCACCCTGCGTCGCCCATCTACCTGCTACTCCTACATACCTACGTCTCAAGGTTTCAGTGGCCAGGTCAGTACAAGCCAGAGGCACCTTTACACCTAGGTCCCGCACGCTGTGTTCAGTCACCGAGAAACTAACCTCTGTCATTTAGTCGCAAAGTTGTATTTGCCAATAAGTGCTCTATATCTCGTTCCTTGTCATCCGTCTATCTCAGTCCATCCTGTCCAAGGGGTACTGTTCTGAGAGGCGACGGAGGCGCGACAGCATTACGATACATACAGCCTTTTTATCATAGCGACTTCATCTTCCCACTGTCATCGCGTTCTGCCAACGCTATATCCCCCCGTTCCTTTACGCGTCACCTCCTTCCACATACATCCTCCTCCCACATCCATCATGCCACCAAAATCTTCGACCTCGCCAAAGACGTGCCACAAGAGGCCGCGACGCTCAGCGAGGAACTCTCTGAATGGGATCCTACGCCAGCACGCAGGCGAGTCGCTGTATGTGCGCCCTATGCGCTGGACAGACCAGCACTCGAAACTCCTTGGCGCACGCTTTGTCGAACTGCCACCCTGCAACACTCCCAGACCCCGGGTGGATCTCAGCTGTCCGTCATACGACAGCCCTTTGGCCAAGTTAAAACCCTCTGAAGTCGCCATGACGCTGTGTGAGGCACTGTGTGCGCTCTTGGACTCCAGGGGAAGGAGAACTTACTCGACCTGTGGTGCCGTAGATATGGTCTTGTCAACCCTATGGCCTGACGCGCTGAGCAGATCGCAATTCGACTCCAGCCAGCACGTTTTCTACGGCGACAAGGTATACAAGGATGCTCTGTACCCCCAGGTCCTGTGGAATTATCCAGGAGTGCTTCCGCCACATACAGAGAGCTGCGCGGGGTCGGATTCATTCACGCCAACTTCACCACACGACCCCGCCCACCATCCGATGATGTGCTATCTCTCCAAGAGCGAGCTAGCGATGGCGCGCGAGGGCTTTGGTCGCGCAAATCCAGGCCCGGGAGGACATTCCAACGTCCCCGTCGAGCGCCTTCTGCGAAACCGAGCCAAATCACTGATGCCCGCCAACCCGGATCATGATGCCGTCTTCGTGGGCTTATTTCTGGCCATGGCCCAGCGACACTTTTACGGACCTCCAACGCCAATATCACGTGTCATCCATCGTGGGGTCTGGGAACCAAGGTGGGAGCCGTCGAGAGCACCACCTCGGCGCCCTCCCTTCGAGAACGTCAAGCTCAGAATCCTGACGCACGACAGTGACACGGCGGAGTTCATCCTCTATACGGCCTCCGTCACGGCGGAGTTCTTGGACAGATTTTACGATCCGTCGGGAGCACCACTTGGAGACGAGCAGCCGAGCGGGATGGACATCGAGTATGTGAGAGTTCCCATGTGGCCTATTCTGGGCCTGCGAGAGCGAATTGGCACAGCCTTGGGCGAGGAGATTGTCGGGCCCTTTGATGCCAACAAGATGGTGACATGGACGAACGTAGCCCCCATTGGCCAGTTCCAGCCGGTGAAGAAGAACCCGCCGGTGAGGAAACGAATCCGCGGCTCTGACGTTGAGGTGCGGGATGGCAAGCGGGAAGGAGAGGAGACAAACGAGAAGCGGTCCCGGCGCAAAATCAAGAGGCAACGTCTCCAAGACAGTTCTTCGGCAAAAGTGGCCGTCTAGGATTCGCCCTTTGATATGAGCGCGCAGCTGCTTTTCTACCATTCCTTTTCAGGTCCGTTTGGGCGTCTTTCAGGTTTCGGCGTCTTGTTGAGGCCCCGTTTTCGTTTTCCTCGAGTGACCTTCTTCCTGCTCGAGCCTCAAGGGCATGTCAAGGGCTATCCTGCTGCTTGTCGAGACGCTATCTGATGAAGACGGAGGCTAGTTTTGATGTCCTTGGATCGGCGTTTTTCTCCTGTCGCATCTCGCATTGCTTCTTCTGGTGATCTTGCGCTGTTGGTCCCCCCAGAATCTGCAAACTCGGTCTTCGCCACCATGAACAAGACGGCGTAATAGCTCATCTCCTCGATATCTGCCGTTCTGATCCTGAAGATGGCATAGCGCTTTTCTCTCTTGCGACCTTCTCTCTTTTTCTCGGCCGTGGGTAGACGAATAGTCCGCAGTCGCGCAGCCAGCCGTGTTGTTCATACCGCTCATGACATGAAAACAACCGGCTACTCCAGCGATGAACTCTCTTTCCCGCCTCCCGCTCGAACTCATTTGCACCTGGCTATCAAAGCGATGCACTGCCCTGCCCCCAGTGATCAGATCATTACGACCAGCTGGTAGCGGCATATCGAAAAGCATCACATATGTGGCTGGTGCAGCAGTAGGGGCGGTCAAAAATTGACGGGGATCTCTTTTTCAGCGGCAACTGATGGGGGTCCCACGTCCTTTTGACGGGGGGAAGAGAAGTTTTGCGCGCGACCGGCTCCCGATTCACGATCGGCCGGAGAGGGTTGATACCGCCTATCGAGATGATGCGGCTTGGAGATGGAGAAGGGGTCAACAGCTTGCTCGAAGACCCGGGATCAGAGATCACTTGGCCGTTTTGCGGGTGGACGCCCCGGGCTTGTGAGTCGCAACTTGCAAGAGGGTAGGTGGGCTCGGCAGCTTTGCCCTCAAGCTCGCATGCACGCGGGCTGTTCGTTCCGAGATGGGCGAGGGAGAATCAGAGATGGATGGATGGATGGATGGATGGATGGATGGATGACCCCCCGTTTCTTGGGCTGAGACTCCAACATTAAGGCAGAATGTCCCATGTTGGCTTCGGAAGCGTCTGGCGAGTGCGGCGTCGGCCAGAGACAGGAAAAAATCCCGCGCATCTTTTCAGCGGCAACTGATGAGAATTGCGGACTCTTTTTGTGTTGGAAGGGGCCGGTTCTGCTTGCCTCTGCGCTGGTTGACCATGAGACGGGATAGAGAAGGAAGATCAAGATGTGCGGATGTCTATCAGCGGCAACTGATGGGAGACCCGGACCCTCAGCGCGATAGTCTTTGTGCGAGTTTTCTTGGGGAGTTAATCTGGTATCTGTACATAAAGTTAGCGAGGGATTTTGCTTCAGCGTCCCGGAGGTTGGAGCATGGCGTGCATAGTACATGTAGTAGTACATGTAGTGAAATCTATACCCTACCCGAAAGAAATCGTACCTGTACAAATAGCACTGCCAAATTTGGCGGCTGCTCCATTTAGACGGACTCACGGAGCAGCCAGCCCCGAAGCACAACGATGCTTATAATGAAGCGAAATGTTGATGATGGAAAGAAAACCACAGATTTTGTTGTTTTTTCGTCTCTCTTTTTATCCCCGTGCCAAGCCCTGCCGTTTGCAGTCTTTTCCTCCACTCAACACTCAACACTCAACTGCTCAAACGTCATGGCCATTGATTGCGTGGGGGCCTAGGCTCTGCACTGCCGCAGCAGCAGCACAAGCAGTGTCTACTCCGTATCACTGTCACTGTATGTATCACATTCAGTCGGCGTCTCACGCACATGTAGCGTCACATATACATGCTACAACATGAATGAGCAATGACGGACGGTATGACGCTATGACGGTATGACGCTATGACGGCAGGCGCCTGCATCCCCTCCTCTTATGAGTCATTCACGTCACAACGCTGAGGTTGTTCTGCAGGATGCCTTTCTTGCGCAGTCACCAGTGTTGCAACTTGCAAGAAGACTGCTGTGAATACCTGCCTCTAGGAGGTACCTACATATGCATTGTGTGTATGCAATGTACCGGTAGAAGCGTCTTGAGCGTTTCAGCTCCTGTGGCACATACGATATGCATCATGGTCATTGGTGGCCTTTGTGCAGTGGGAAAGCCGGCGAATGGTATGTAGTTCTCTTTTGAGTTTGCCATGAGGAAGCTTGGATGGGTGGGCTTTTGTGGGTTTTTGGGAAAACTTGGCTGGATTGAATTATTGAAGAGCGGCGTGCATTCGTTTACACCTACGGAGTACATTGCATTGGTTTAGGGTTGGTGAGGTTTTCTTTTTTTTGGGGGGTTGGTGGACGGTGGAGGAGGGAGGTGGGAGCTTTGTCTTGACTTAGTTAGGTACATGTGTACTCCGTACATACATATGCGGATATGCCAATAGGTAGGTAGTGTCGTGCTTGCGGGAGTAAACAGCGGCTTTGTCAAGTTGTTGTTTCTTTCGATGGAGACCTACTATGTAGATAGAGGTCGGCTCCCGCTCAGGTTTGGTTATGAAGTCGCCGGTGAATTCCTCGATCCAGACCAGATGGGTCATGTGGTATGTACCTACAATGCCCAGGGAGTCATAGTCACTAGTAGAGGAAAGCACCCATTCGTATGCCGTGCTTGAAAAGTTGAAATTGAAATCTTGATGCTTCTAACCCATTTAACTAGATCCCACGATGAGGCTCCGCATCAAAGAATACCGGCATTGTCAGAGAGGTAGTTAGAGGCAGCAGTCGGGCGACGGGACGAGTGGCCCTTTTACCCACATAACTGAGGGATGCTTCTGACTGAGTTCTGATCCGACCCGAGGTTTCTGTGCCGGCCGACCGACGCTGATTGAAGCATCGGCCGTTTCATCCCAACGTCTGCATGGCATCAAACTCTACTGTGACAGGTGAGATACATACATGCATACACTACTCGTGACCAGTTGGTGTAGGTAGAGGCAGACTCAAGAACAGAACACATGACAATTGTCGAGACGGAATTCCGAATGTGCGGCGAGAAGGGCTCACAAGTTCGCAAACTCTCTTTGACCCGGTCACTCCCCACTTCCCCCCGCACAACGGAGCATCCATCGTCAACCCCACCGCCTGACTCTGATGACGGGGATGGGACTTCATGGAGGTTTCTGCTGGGTTCTACCAGGGTTTCTTTGCCCGCCTCCGTCTCACTGTCCAGGGCCCATCTCGTGTGGACAAGTTCGTGTTTAGGAAAGCTTTTCCTTTCCACGTTGGGGTTGAACTTCCGGAGCTACCGGCGCCTTTTTTTGCTTGTAATACTCCGTATATACTCCGTACATACAGAGTACTCCATACATAACTACCTTGGACATAAACCGACAATAAGCTCCAGACCAACCGCTGCTCTGATTTGCGCCGGTCCCACCCCTCGTCTCATCCTCCTTCGCTTCGTCCGTTGGTCGGCCGGTCGGCATTGACGCGGGGGTAACGTGACCTCGTAAGAGAGGGGGGGGGGGAATGTTGTTTGCTTTCCCTTTCTGGGGGTGGTTACGCATCATCACGGGACCCGAGGAGAGTTTTGTTGTTTTTTATCTTGACGAGCCGAGGGAGGACGACGAATCGTTGCGCGTGAATCGCTTTCAGCTGTCAGAACGGGGGGTTCATGGTTCATTGAGTTTGCTTCCCTGCATATTTACCACGACATCTACTGCCAGTATCATCTTCTTTGCAGCTTCAGCTCGACGTTGTTTGATTCGCGTACCCCCCCCTCGCCCTCGATTGAATATCGACATTTGACGTTGGATTGAGATTGAGATTGGGATTGAGATTGGCTGCCCTGTGTGTTTCCGTGTCGCGCGTTCTGTCGTGGAATCATTCGACCGCTCTGGTTGGTCTGCACATGGTCTTTTTGGGTACGGGCCGCGGTTTGTGTGCGGGTTTGTCCTTGTACTGCTACTTGTGCAGACGTTGTTGTTGTTGTTGTTGTTGCAAGCTTGACTTTGCGACTTCAGAGTCTTCAGTAACGGGTAGCTGTTCGTGAGCCGCCATGGCCACTGAAAAGAAGCTCTTGTACATCAAGGTCGCAGCGCCAAAGACACCCAAGAGGCGCTCCAGAGCCGGTGAGTTGTCCAATTCGATCGGCAGGGATCCGGCGCTGTTCATCAACGCTGGGTATGTAGACATTGCTGACGGACAGGCCTATTCATTGCCCTTTTAGGCTGCAACTTTTGGTGAGTTACTCCTGTCCCCCCATGTCTGGATGTTCAACTTCCGTGAGAGTACCACAGCTGATACGTTCTATAGCAAAGACAAGGTAATTGGACCAGTGCACCCTTTCCACTGCCTCAGGGCCAGCCATCTCAGGGCCAGTCATCTCAGGGCCATTTGTGATCGTAAACTGATCTGAGAACCTCGCACTATAGAAGAAGAAATGCGACGAAGTGAGGCCTTCTTGCACTCGGTGTCAGGAGCAAGGCGAGGTCTGTCACTACGAACCTGTCCAACCCCGTCAGAGAAGAAAAGAGCTGGCTCGATGCCGTCGTTCCTCTGATGATGAGATCGACGAGATTCCCGATTTCGGTCTCGACTCGTCCCCGTCCAGTACCGAAGCCACAATCCATGCTTCGGACCAAACGCCTTCGACGCTCGATACCGTGACTTCATTTCTAGAGTGGGACACGCCAGATCTGAGCACTATACATAATCTAGACGACGACTGTCGCTACCTCGGCGACATCTCCGCGGATGGCTTCGGCACATACGGCCGTATGTGTCTGCTCCAAACATTCCAAACACCAGCGTCATGCACAATCCCGTGTCTCCCCCTCATCGGGCCTACGGGAAGTCCTCCATCGCACATCCTTGAGCTCCACTCACCGTCCTTTGTGGACTTCACGCACGATCCCAACGAGAGATTCCTCATGCACTACTTCTGCAACACGCTCTCGCACCTGATTGTCCTGCGAGAAGACCACGGGAATCCCTTCCAGCAACTTGTGCTGCCGCTCGCGTATACAAGCCCTGCGGTGAAAGCCGCCATCTATGCGCTCGCGAGTGCGCATTTACTTGGCAAGGCGCGGAATCGGCTGGCGAGTGATGAGACGAGTATTCACTTTCATAATGAGGCGATTCGGAACTTGGCTACGCTGATAGCAAAGGGGGATGGTGTGGATGGGAATGAGCTGTTGGCTACTATCATGCTCATTGTGTACTATGAAGTCGTGAGTGGCCCTGCGCCTTATATTTCCTTCTCCCTTGATTGTTCTGCTGTTTTCATGAATTCACATGGCGTTCTCTTCACCCTGAGGAGCAACTACTAACACAATGTGCCCTGTAGCTTGTGCAGAGACGGCGGTCTAATCTTGTCGAGTCTCACCTGAAAGGCGCCATGGCAATTATGCGCACCAATTCGACGAGAGGGGACCGAACTACCACATTTCTGGAAGAGGTATGCCAGTTCTCTCACGCACACACTATCTCCTTCAATTTGGAGTTTACGACAATTGTCACTCCAAAGAATGTGTTCAACTGACATCGCACCAGGCCTTCCGATTCTACGATGTCATTGCGGCACTATCATCAGGCACAGCTCCATTGTCCAGCGTCGAGAACTACACCATTACCAACACCCGCCACGAATCCCCCCCTAGCGCTCGCTCAGAACTTCCCCTCCCCACCACCGACGGACCCAACGCCCTCCTCGGCTTCGCAACATCCCTCTGGCCCGTCATCCACCGACTCTCCGGGCTTCTTTCTCTCAAAAACAAAGTCAAAGACGCCCTATCCCGCGGCGACGGCGACATGTTCAGCATCGCAGCCACACAAGGCCTTTTGGACACAGAATGCGCCTCCATAGAGACATGTCTCCACGAATGGCAGCCCGTGTTGCCCACTCCCGAAGATGCCACCACCACCACCACCACCGCTGGAACCATGAAGGAACTGCAAAGCATCTTCAACAATGCACTCGCGTACAGACACTCCGCGCTGGTGTACCTCTACCGCACGATATACAATTTCTCGAGAACACACCCGGCAGTTCAGCACCATGCGTCAGTGAGCCTGTTGCACTGCCGGGCTACGGTGCTGCATGAAGGCCCGATGGGAGCATTACTGTGGCCGTTATTTGTGGCATCGTGCGAGGCTGTAGATCCGGTGGATCGGCATTCCGCGCGGGATACGTTTCAGGGGATCGCACATCGGCAGGGGATGGCGAATATTGAGAGAGCGTGGGAGGTTGTTCAGGAGGTGTGGAGACGGGCGGACAAGGCGGATGGAGGGGCTGGTGTGTTGCAGCAAGCGCCTAGTCTGGGCGGCGGCGTGGGGAGTGGTCGACTAGATGTGTGTAGGAGGTTTGGGGGGCAAGGAGAGGAGAAGGGGGAGGAGGAGGAGGAGGAGGAGGAGGAAGAGGAGGAGGAAGAGGAGGAGGAGGAGGAGGAGGAGGAGGACATGGGCAGATGTGATGTGTGGAGGAGGGTGAGTGAGGATATGGGTGTGGCGATTGTGTTTGGGTGATACCGTACCGTGTAAGTGACCTTGTAAGGTACTACCCAAGGTAGGTAGCGAAAGTAAAATATGTACCTATGTACATGCAGGAGCCTGCAGGAGGAACAAGTGAGAATAGGTATTGCGGAATAAAGTTGACGATACGCGAGAGTCGTAATCCGCCAAGACGATGCTGGAAGTAACTACAATGCCATGTCAAATGGGCGTTCTATCTATGCCACTTTGCATGCCTTCACACAATGCTTGTCACTTGACAAATGCTTGATTGAATTATGCAACATGTATCTGTCGGAGACTTTCCGCCTTTTAGACTTCTTGGGGCCTTCCCTCGTTTTTCTCAATGGTCCCATTCTAGGGGGTGTGTGCTGCGTGAACGTTGCAAGGGAGCACCTCTTCGCAATTACACGTGAGAATCGTAAACCGGTTCACTCACTCGCTTGGAACGTGGCTTTTTCAGAAGGACAAAAATAAAAAAAAATGAAAGTGGTACCAGGGCTTTGCGCTTTCCAAGTCGCTGTCACGGAGATATCTATTTGAAAGTACAGTTTAGCTGACATATGTACCGTACCACCTTCGCTGGCGCTTACAAGGCCACACGGGGCTGCGCAACTGTATCGTTGGGTAGCATCCAGTCATATCGTGAACCCTTCTCCGTGAAGGAGTTCTCGCGATTTGCCAAGGGTTTGGCACGTCGGTGAGATAAATCGGGCGTCGATACGACCAAGCGTGTACATCCAAGCTAAGGTGTAAGGTGTGTGTGCGATTTTCAAAAATGTTGTTTTTTGACATGTGCATGCATTGATGATGTGAGGGAAACAAGGTGACAACTTAGTTACAAGGCCCACCGTCCACGTACACGCACGCCAATCAATGCGCTTGCAAGGATCGACCGGCAGTGCATCTTTTATGCATCTTCTTTTTTTGTCCGGATCCTCGTGGGCTGTGATAGGAAGACCCAAGACCCGGCATGCGGGAACGGGACCCGGTTGAAAGGCGCACTGACAAATGTGGGATTTTGGAAGCTGTGAGTCTTGTCCCTTGAGTCTTTGAGTTCTTGACTATGTAACTTTTTTGATGTTGCATTATATCGCTGCCCCGTGCCCACTCCAGCGCAGACCGGTACTGAGCAATGCATCACGTTGATTTGGATGGTCAAGGAGGGAGGAGGGTATACTCCTGGGAGTCGGGAGTCGGGAATCGGGAGTCGGGACCCGGGACCCCAAGATGGAAGGAAGAGCGGAGGTAAAAGCAAGTCAAAGTCGACATACACACACACACGGAGGTGAAACTGGGAGGCAGGTTCGAGGGCGGGCTCCAATGAATGAATTGCCATCAGGCCATCTCGCAGGCTTGGTCGTAGCCTTTATCAAATCTGCCACGGTAAAAGCACGAGGTTCATCGAGATTCCGACCCGGGATTGCTCAACGCTGGGATTTGACTCAATCACTCGTACCACCCAATAAGCTCAGCCATGATACCAGGTATGATGCGAATGATGCGAATGATGCGAATGATGCGAATGATGCGAATGATGCGAATGATGCGAATGATGGTACTCTCTTACCATGGAGTTGGGCCGAGTTATGACCAGTCACGTTTGCTCGAGTGTTCAAGGGTTCACGAGGCTCAAGGGGGGGCGTGAGGCATGGCGAGTCTGCGCATCTTGAATTCTTGTTTGCGTACGTCGAGACTCGAGAGTCTGCCAGGGGTTGGGAGGGGGTGAGAATGAGAAGCAGGATGCGCATGCCGGGTGTTGGCAGTGGCAGTGGCAGTGGCAGTGGCACCAGCTGGCGCGTCCATTGGTCCCGCGGCATCGCATCACACGTCCTCCAGGAGCTTGACGCGCCGCCTACGTCTGCAGCTTCCCGGCTCCCCATTGCCCATCGCCCCATATCCTATCTACCATTTGAGATTTCTATCCGCAACCCGTTTTTATAAGTACATCGTGTTCGTGGGCGTTGTGCGTGTCTGTCTCGCGGCTGGCGGTGTCATACCCATCGGCTTGGAGGCGTGTCTCTCCTCTCGACATCTAGGTACCTAATGTACCTTACATCTACCTCCTAGGCCCACACCCCGCCCTTTCTCCGCTCCAGCCGCTGCCACGATTGGTAGCCACGAGCAGCACAGTTGCAGGCAGTTGCGGCCGTTGTTAGCGTCCGTCCAGCCAGCTGTCATCTGTCGGCTGCTTGTCCCCAAGCTCCTTCCCCAGCTCCTCCCCCGGCTTGGCAAGTCGCAGCCAATGCATTTCACTGCTGCTTCGTCGTTGCGTGTCCCGTCGTACCGTCTACTAAAAGCGTGGCTTGCGACATATCCTCGTGGAAAGGCCAACCGCCGGCAGCTTTCCCGTGCTTCCTCCTCCTCTCCCCAAACACCATGTCCGCCGACGTCTCCGATTGATTTCCTTCTCCATCTCTCTTCCCGCTTTTTATCCGCGTCTCCTGATTGTCCGTGGTCTATTCTCATCTTCACCGCGCTGCCAGGGCTTTCCCGGTTGCCCCAAAGAAGCATACATCGCCGTGCCCGAGCCACTTTTCTTACTTGTTGTGCATTGTGCGAAGCATCGTCAATACATACACTGCCTCTTCGCGATAATCTCAAGTGCTCCGCCTTTCCCGCGGGGTCGCCTCGGCTCTTCGCTGCGACAAGCTCCACTCGAGCGCAAGCTTGCATCAAGCTCCCCCCACGCCATGATCTAATCGCGAAGCATGGCTTCGCTGCTCAACAAGACGGAGTCGGTTCCTCCACCTCGGCAGATACGATTTGTAAACAACCAGGGCCATCCTCCCTCGAAACGCCGGAGAATAAATGCTGCGTACGTCTTTCCACGTTATGCCGCGTTGGCATATCCGAAATAGAGATTGTCCCTATTCCCTTCTCCAAGCGAAAAGAAAAAAAGGAGGGGCGTGGGCCGCGCCATGGCACATGGCACTAGTGCTCGCGTTTAGCATCTACCTCTACGCTCTCATGTAGTCCTCGGTTAGCATAACATGATGGACTCAGAACGCTAACGTTGCGAAAAACAGTTGTTTAACCTGTCGACGAAGGAAAACTAGATGCGCTGGTGAACGGCCTGTTTGTTCTACCTGCACCAAAAACGGACATCATTGCCAGGGATATCCAGAGATTACCCGCACTGATGTCGCCGCAGAAACGCGCAACGCCAAGCGTGCGGCCGATGAGGAGGATACACCACCGGGTGATACTGGCAATCACGACAACGCCGCCCAGACAGAAGGAAAATTCTCGGACGTCATTTCTACTCCGACCACCTCCGTCAGTCAGCACAGCAGCAATGGTGTTCGGAGGCGGCAAGAGCTAGCCTCGCCGTTCGGCCACCCCTCTGCCGGTCGCTATTTTCCACCCAGCATCAATGGCGTCAAGAGGCAACGGGAGCTGAGTCCGCAGTTCATCAATTCTGGCCCATATCCTCTGTCCAGTGTCGAAGAAAGTGGCCCGGAAGCAGAAACGTCCCAACTCCTACCTTCACCAATGCAACATCCGTCACATCCCTCGGCCGCCACAGGTGACACTCCGAGCTCGCCGTCCTTTCGGAGAAATTACTCACACCGGGTCCCCTACTTCCGATATTTCGGGCCTACTGCCATCGTGCCAGGCTTCAAGCAGATGGTTGTGTCGGTTAGTGATCGGCGCCGATCTACTGCCGGGTCGCAATCAGCGACATCACCAATGTCTAGTCTGAGCGGTGGTTATCATGGAAGTAGTAATACCACTGGGAGCGACGGCGCGTTAGAGGACCTGCCTTTCTATGATCCATCTAACGCGATGCCTGTTCATCCCCTGATTTTGAATCTCGTCAAGCTTTTCTTTGTGCATCTGGGCTGCAACTATCCCTTCTTGAAGCAGCAAAAATTCGTCCGCATGGTCATGGACAAAAGAGTTGAAACGATCCTGGTCGATGCCATCTGCGCCATTGGTGCTCGGTTTTCTGACGCGCCTCAACTCGCTAGGGGAGGCCACAACAAGGTGCCTAGGACGGAGAGGGGCCACGGGTTTGCTCAACGCGCCAAGCAAGCTACGGTCGAGACTTTTCCATGTCCTTCCGTCGGGGCGGTCCAAGCCATGCTTTTAATGGCATATGAAGGGTTTGGCGCGAATCAGGACAGCGCCTTGTGGATGTACCTGGGCCTTGCCATTCGAATGGCCATTGATCTGGGTTTGCAAAAGCAAGTTGGCATCCAGTATCAGGGTGAAAAGGATCCATGGTACACGAGACACATGAGCCGGCCCAACGGCATCATGGACAGTCCTGACCAAAAAAAGACGGCTGATAGGGATGCTTTGAGTCTTGAGGAACAGAAAGAAGTGGAACAGGAGCGCATAGATACCTTCTGGGCCCTCTTCTTCCTCGACCGCGTCATTTCCTCGGGCACAGGCCGTACTGTGACTTTGCGCGAAGAAAATATCGAGCTGCCGTTTCCGGAAACACAAGTTGACACCATGACAGGATGGCCTGTGCTTTATCCAGTGCTCCTGCAGATTGTGCATCTTTATGGACGTGTATCCGATCTTTTGAACAATGTTCACGACGCAAAAGATCTTACCAAAGATAGGTGGATCGTACTTGCCAAGATGGAGCATCAACTGACCAAAATGCACAAGGCCTGGGACCGTCGACTCCAGTTCAATGTCAGTAATTTCAAGGCCTATCTCGGGCTTGAGCAAGGGACGACGTTCATACTGCTTCATACTTGGTTCCATGCCTTGTTCATCGTCCTCCACCAACCGACGTTGTTGATCCCTTTCGGCCAGCTTAAGACGGAGCACCAATTGCTCTCCGATAGTCGAGAATTGAGCATGAGCAGCGCCAAAACCATCTGCGATATCTTGTCATTCGCAGACCTTATCGACCCCATCAGCGTTGTTGGCAATCCCTTTACGAGCCAGCCGATTTACATCGCCGCCTGTGCATTTCTGATGGAAACGAGCGCCAGTGCTTCCCTTAGATCCTCCAGAGAGGGTAGCCCTCCAAGTGCGCCAGAAGCCATGCGCCCCCCACCCTCGACCATTAAGCATCCCGATCCCAAGACTCCCAATCCCAAAACTCCCAATCCTAAGACTCCCAATAACAAGCACTCTCGGCATTCGGTTCTGGCTTCAGCTGCGAATCAGAACTACCAACGGTGCTACAATTCGTTGGATCAGATGAATGCCTATTGGGGAGGCGTCAAGTATATACTCAACGCCTTGGATCAAAAGGCCAAGGGTATTTGGGACTGCGAGACGTATACGTCGGAGGAATACGAGAGTACAAAGTTGCCACCCGTTCGAGCTGATGATTTTGTACCTTTCCCCCCCCAGTCACCCAAGATTGGTGCAATTCCTCCTATCGCATGGAGTCTTTCAGGGACAGCAAACTCTCCAAGCTCGAACTTGACACTGTTGTACCCAAACCAGAAGGAGCGCCAGGCTCTGAGCCAGCAGCCTGCGCATCATCAGCATCTACAGGCCATTGCCCAGCGTCAAGCCAACACGCCGCCAGGCAACATGCTCTACGATCCCATCCGACAGAGTATGCCTGTCGAACAGGGGAGTATGTATCCTCCCCCATCGCCTAGCATGGCCAATGCTATGTCGTCGCCCAGTTGGCTGCTCGACAGGAGACAACCGTCAGCTCTGTCCAACTTGGTGACTCAACGCATGGCTGCCCAAAACACGGCAAGCCAACCATACGGGCCAGCTGTCAATGGGTTGTCTGAAGCTTCAGACGCGGCTAGGGCGTACATTGCCTCCGCTTACACGCAGGCCGGCCACAACACCGGGAGCTATGAGGTGTTCGGTACTGATGTTGGCCCTACAAACAATGTCGCAGATGCCGGCAGTTCCAACAGCGTGGGCGGTAATGGCACGCCTGGAAATAGTGTCTTCTATCCACCAGGAGTGCCATCATATACGCCCCAATGGGAGTTTGGAAATGGCATCGTGCATGACATTACGTTTGATAGCCAGGAAATTGATGTTGGCGGGCTTGGCCTACAGCAACCAGATGTTATGACCGGATGGCTAGAGTGGTATCCCAACGAAGTGCTGAATCTGTTTGCGAACCACGAAGTCAACGGCGGGCAGAATCAGTTGCCAAGCGATGGTGGGCAAAACCTTTTGGAAACTGATGGTGCACAAAACCATCTGCAAACCGATCAACAGCCCTGAAGAATGGGCTGGATGACTTATTGACTACCCTGGCCGCTGTGTCGTTTTGGTGTCGAGCTCAGCATGGAGAGTTTCCACGGCAAGGAGCCGGAGGCCATGCGATGTTGATTTTATTTTCCCTGATTTTCATGCCATTTTCTGAAGCGTTGAGCATATTTCCTTACTTGTACCGGTAGGGAGAGGAGAGCGCTAATATTGTTTTGCATAGCGATCAAGCAGAAATGTCTTTAAGCGTCGGAGTCATCTCGAATTTATCTCTCATCTAACGAGGTATTGTCGCTTTTTTTTCTTCCTTTTATTTCTTTTCTGCATTGGCTCTGCATTGTTCCTGCATTGCTATATGGTGGCGAAGCAAAATCTTTTGCAAAAATACTGGGATCATGGGCGCGGAAAGCGATGTGCTGGATGTTGGGCAAAGATGTATGATGCTGATGCCTCGTAACAAGGCACGGGAACCTACTGGTCAAAACAGTGACTTGGTAGGTCGTTCCTCGTAGGTTTTGTTTTTCTTCATGGGATAGTTTAGCGCGGTGTCTTATCGTTTTGAGGGCCCTGTTGTAGGACTTACTTTTTTTGGGCTCCTGCGCCCGATGGTCTTTACTTGTTCATTCTTGGTGTTCTTTCAAGCGTTCTTCCTTTTCTCTTATTCAAAGACGACTTGGGCTTGTATATCTTCTTATTTGTCATCAGCGGCTATGATGCGCTATGACCTCATGTTCTTTTCCGGCTATTTGTGGATACGACTGAAACAACTGTTTGATGGGTGAGAAGGGCGGGCAATCGCGCGCAGGGCATGGCTTGGTGCTGAAGGGTCTTTTGGATAGGAAGAAATAGGATAAAGGCGCTTCGGCGTCTGGGTTTTCTTGGCTGCGAGCACCTTGTAACGATATATGTATATATTTGTGTATGCAGCGGGCACACCGTAACGATATCCTCTATTCCTCTATTTGTAGCTTCTGGACACTGATTGCGGAAGACCTGGCTAACTAGGTACTGCCTGTCAGTTCAGTTGACGTAGTTGTACACTCCATGTGGGAAGCAATCATCGTGCCAAGAACAACTCACCAAGACACAGGTTTCCATTCAGGAGACGAGTGTGTCAAGAAATTCTGCTCTCATCTATTGCTCCATCTACAACTACTTTTCCATCTATCGTATCGCCTTCAGGTACATTCCCCGTCCTTCCCATTTCCCAAATCACGCCCCCTGCGTCGCCTTAGCAATCTGAATGCCCATCCTCCTCGCATGCTGCGCCATGACGGCATCCGCAATCGCCAACGCCGCCATCCCCTCCACAATAGGCACCGCCCTCGGCACCACACACGGATCATGCCTCCCCTTTGCCGCCAACACCCCCTCGCCACTCCCATCATACGTCGCCGTCATCTGATCCTTGCTAATCGTAGCAGGCGGCTTAAACGCCACCCTAAAAAAGATGGGCATCCCATTCGAAATACCACCCTGAATGCCCCCCGAATGATTCGTCTTGGTATGCAAACGCGATCTCGGAATCCCAAACTTCTCCGCCGCAGCATCCAACGCCGGCGCCGCAATAAACGCATCATTATGCGTACTGCCATTCATCTCCGCGCCCATGAACCCAGACCCGATTTCAAAGCCCTTGACCGCAGGGATAGACATCATCGCATGTCCCAGAAGAGCCTCCATCTTATCAAACGCCGGCTCTCCAAGCCCGGACGGGGCATTCCGAATCACACACGTGACTGTCCCGCCGGTACTGTCATGCTGGTCACGTAATTCCGCAATATGGTCCTCCATGCGCTTATTCGCAGCGGCATCAGGACAGCGGACAGGAAGGAATTCATCGACCTGGGCCCTGGTCACACTGTCGGCGAGGCTGAGAAAGGCAGGATCAGCGCTCATGGCATCGGTGTCGCTGAAGAGTTTGATGCGGCCGACAGAGGTGACAAAGGCGATGATTTCGACTCCGTAGGTGTCCTTGAGCCATTTTTCGGCGACGGCGCCGGCGGCAACGCGGGCAATGGTTTCGCGGGCGCTGGAGCGGCCGCCGCCGGAGCTGGCTTTGATGGCGTACTTTTCGAGGTAGGTCCAGTCGGCGTGGGAGGGGCGTGGGTAGAGATCAATGGTTTTGTCGCCGTAGTCTTTTGGGCGTTGGTCTTCGTTGGGGACGGTGAGGAGGATGGGGGTTCCGAGGGTGCGGCCGAATTCGGTGCCGGAGTGGATGGTTACTTTGTCTTTTTCGTTGCGCGGGGTTGTGATGGCGGATTGGCCGGGGCGGCGGCGGTTGAGTTGCGGTTGGATGTCATTTTCGGAGAGTTCGAGGCCGGGGGGGCAGTTGTCGATGATGCAGGAGACGGATTTGCCGTGGGATTCGCCCGCGCTGGAGGGGGGTTATTAATGATGGGTGCGGAAGATTGAGGGTAGAGGGTAGAGGGTAGAGGGTAGAGGGTAGAGTGGGAGAAGGTTTGAGGGGGGCAAAGGCTTCTTGAGAGGCTCGAGTGATTCTTACGTGGTGACGCGGAAGTAATGTCCAAACGTGGACATGATGGGTCAATTGGTTTGGTTGGTTGTAGAGGGTATGGAAGTGAACGTAGAATATTCACTCACACAAAAGGTGATGTTTATACGGCCCGTGTTCGTGGTGTTCATGCGACAGTGACGTGGTCGGGTTCTGGGCCTTCTTGCTTGCTTTTTTTTTCGAGGAGGATTGTGAGGCTGGTCCGATCTCGGTCTCAAAGGTGGAATCCTGGGATGGTGTGGAGGCTGAAGAGTCATGCTCATGTCAGCCCATCCTGCCATGAGTTGGGATGAGCCACATCTCCAGGGACGAGGAGGGGGGGGGACAAGTTGCAACTCAAGATGTCATTGCGACTTGATATCGGACTATTGTACTCATTCCAGAAATCAATTCAACTTGGCTCTTTGCTGCATCATGCACGAGTATGTACCGCAGGGACATGGGCCAATGGGTCATTATTTGTTCCGTTCGGATTACATACTACATACGGAGTGTAGTGCATCATGTGGCGGCCTCAGGCGTAAAGGGCCCGATTGATTGACGCCGGCAGTGGGGCGCAGCGCGCCCCTCCGCAGAGCCTCCCCTGGGGCGAGTGGGCGGTCTAAGGCTAGGTGCACTACATACATACAACACCTAACTATCTACTCCGTAGTACTAATCAAGAAAAATGCGAGAAAAATGAGCCGCTGCTGTCGCCGGTTACAGCTCATCAAAAGTCAGACGAAAGGAGTCGCGTTAGACGCGTGCAGTTTGGTCTTGACGTGGTTTTGATCCCACGACAAAGCTCACCATCACTCAGCGTCCAGACACTGCCGGACATTGACATATTGACGCGCCCCGTAGAACTCTTGGTGCAAGTGCCTCGCCAGGATTCCGATTGAGTCTTGACCAGTCGCCTCGCGTATGTGGAGCGACATGCATCTCACAAATTACAATGCCTGATCTGACCAACATACGGAGTAGGCCCCTCCATGCTTGCCCTGATCCTGTGTTCGTCTGCCGTCTCTCCCTCCTGATTCATTTTGCCTCCTTTACGCGATGGTTTCCTGGGCCGCGCCATTGAGAAGTGCGGCATATACCGTGGCATCAAGCTGTCGCCGTGTCCGATGCTTCTCCGTCGAAGCGGCAGCCCACCCTTCCAACAAGACCCAGGTCTACATTTCGAGGACCAATGACGCGCTGGTAAACCTCTCAGTTGAGCATCGCCTGCTGCAGACGACGCCACCAGAATCTACAGTTCTCATCCTCTACGTCAACTCGCCATGCGTCGTATTTGGGAGGAATCAGAATCCCTGGCTGGAGCTCAACCTAGCGCGTCTCGCACAGATCGCCAACAAGCGACCCCATGAGGCTCAGTGGAATGACTCTCCGGTGAGGCTCGTCCGACGACGCTCGGGGGGGGGCACTGTATTCCACGATCTGGGAAATGTGAACTTCAGTGTCATTTGCCCACCACATGCATTTGACCGAGATAGGCACGCGGAGATGGTGGTTCGGGCTCTCAAGTCGCTAGGACGGCCACGCACACGCGTGAATGCGCGGCACGATATTGTCATCGATGTCAATACGGCTGATGCTGCCGCCAATGCAACGAGCACATTCAAAATCTCGGGCTCGGCTTACAAACTGACGCGATTGCGGTCCCTGCATCACGGAACCTGCCTTCTTCGAAGCCCTAATCTGTCCGACATCTCCGGCATGCTTCGATCGCCTGCGGAACCCTTCATCAAAGCTCAGGGGGTGGACAGCGTACGGAGTCCCGTGAGGAACGTGCATCTCGACAACCAGGCTTTTCAGGATGCTGTGGTACGAGAGTTTGATCTTATGTACGGGGCCTTTGACGTGCAGGCCGAATTCAACAATGACGTACTGGAGGATCCCAAAATCAGGGCTGGTCATGAGGAATTGAAGTCGAGAGACTGGATCTACGGCCAGACCCCGCGGTTTTCTTTCTCTACGCATCCGGTCGAAGACGATCCGAGACCGAGGCCGGGGCTACCTTTCCAAGTAAGCTCACGTCATGATGCCATGCCCTGCCATCATCATTCATTTTTTTGTGTCCGCTAACGACGTAGAAGCACAAACTGTATTTTGAGGCAAGACACGGACTCGTTGAGAAATTTTGTGTCCGTGGGCCGTCACATCAGAGCGAGCTTGGCGAGGATCTATTAACGCAAACCTCCCTACAAGATATTTCGGACTGGGCATCACATTTGCATGAAGCTGGCTTGAGCAGTGCCGAATCACGGCAGCTCGGAAGTTGGATGAACGAGGTTCTGGGAACAGAGTTAACTCGTATAGCATCGCCTGCCACCTTGTGATACATTCCCAGACACAAAGTACTCCGATGAGAATCTGCGTACAACGGTTCGAGATTCTGCGGAATGCCCGAAATCGGTGACTTGTGAAACAATTGTCTGCATGATATTTCGTGAAGCGACTAGGCAAGTCTGTTTGCACAGCCGCGCGCTGCGATATTCATGGCTATGTAACTACCTATTGAGGAGCCGCTATCTCTTGATGATGGACTCACCAAGCGACACCTTCATTCACAACACCTTCAGACGCCGTCTCAACAAACCTGGTTTCGTAGCTTCCTGGATATCCGAACCGAGAGTGGGCATGTGCCTTTTGGCTAAGCTTCCTCACAGCTAAGACAGGGTGAAGCCCAGGTACTCCGTACATACCTAATGCCCTTTTTGTCCGACGAGACACCTGGCTGATCGGAGTCCATTGGCCATTTGGGTACATACATACAGATTACGGAGTACATACAGAATGTACCCTTTTCCTCCACACGGGAGCAAACGGCCGTTAGCCAGTGGGATACCCATTTCAATGGAGTTCAACCATGATCATACAAGACATGATATACACCCACATACGCAGATTGGTTGTCGCCAAAACGTACTCCGTAATCATCTAATTGTACTCCGTAGATGGTAATCGGATAACAGTGTTTATGATTTCGCGTGTCGTACGGTACGACACGCGAAATGAAAAAATATAGCACGGCATCGACTTTGCAGCTCAGACGGAAGAGACACCTCGGGGCCAGTAAGGCAGCCAGCGACAGGAAAGGCCATCTCGTAAGACAATGAAGACTAAGGCGTTTGAATTGCACCAGGAGGTATTTACTCTGTACATGGGCACATGTGGAGTACAAGGCTATAGCCTGCACATACACCATGCACAGCGTCGGAAGCTCTCGAGGTGCTACAGCGGCTGCGCATCAGTTTCATTTTACGCCGTAGCTGTGCGGGCTGCCGTTTCGAATATGTACTGTACCAACCTTCCTAGGTAGGTAGCTGTCTGCACCGGAAGGCGCCGCGGACTCCAGAGCACGAAAACAATCATCGTCAACCCGCGGGTACCGTGAGAGCGGTGGTATTGGCAGGATGCGTGATGCGTGATGCGTTGCTGTTTGCCAGGGCGAGATTCCGTCGCGCAGGGCCTTTTTTTCGGAAGAAGTCTGAAACAGCTGGGATATATTCAACTTTCCAGGCAACGCCCAGACGTTCCTGGATGAAGACAGGACTGAGTGGGGTTAGGGTCCAACGTTAAAAATGAGAGACGCTTGTGTCGGATCGCGGCGCGAACGGCCCGTAGTCGTTTCACTCGAGGGATTTCGGCGTTGGCTACAGTCATTGACAACTATGTACATACCGTAAGTCATCTGACGACGACGACGATGATGATGATGATGATGATGACGGCCACGACAACAAAACGACGAAGCAAGTGGGCGGTCCGGGAGGGCAGGGTTCTCCTCGGGCTGAGATCAGGCATTGCGCGTGCCGGAGGCCGAATCCCGGCTCGGAAACTGGGTTTGGCATGTTGGTGGAGGACCTTCCTAAACATGGAGAAAGGCTATCTCGTTCGAGATCTGAGATCATCCGTGATTATGGGATGCCTACATATCAGATACGTATGTATACCTAGCAACATGGACTTGAATTCCTTGATCCGGCGCCCGGCACAGGTTCAGTTAACGACAGGGGCCGATCACTTTACCCAAAATTTGCCTATCTGATTGCGCCTTTTTTTTTTAGACGAACAGACCAGACGAGGCAAATCATGGCGGCAGAAGCACCCAGGGGTGGTCTCCGGAGCGGACCGCGATGGCAATATAAAGCTGCCGGGCGTGGTCGTTTTGGAACTTTCCAGGACAACTTCGCGGCCTTGATGCCATTCGCTCTTTAATCCCATTCATTCATTCTTTCTACCGTTCGCCCCTAATTTCCAAGCTCTTTTCGTCACTCTCTAAGTTTGGTGACCTGGAATCTCAGGTGGCCTACCCTTTTTGACGCCATGGTGCGTCCCACACTCTTTACCAGTCTCGTCGCGGCGGCGTATGCGGTCGTGGCGGTGGCCAACACTATTCCGGGAGCGTACATCGTCGAGCTCGAAGATGGTCATGTAAGTTACAAGAGCGTTGTTTCCATCCATGACATTTCATGCCTTTCATCTCTAAGAATTCCTCGGTCTTATGCATGCATTCTGCACTATACTAATTCTGTGTACTCAGGACCATGCGGTGGTTCTCAACCACGTTGATGGCGAGGCGTCAACCCGCATGAAGCTCGATTACAAGCTCTTCCGAGGCCTTTCTCTCCAGTTCCACGATCTTGGAGCCTCGGAGAGAAGGTCCAAGCAAATTGCTGCCCTGCCCGCTGTGAAGAAGGTGTGGCCCGTCAGACTTGTCTCAAAACAAGCGGTCGAGGGCGCCCAGGTCGTCGACACGCCTCTGGACGACGACAAGGTTGTGATGCAGGCTGGCAGATTGCCTAAAGATAAATTCGCACCGCACATCATGACGCAGGTGAATAAACTGCGTGCCAAGGGCATCACCGGCAAAGGCGTCAAGGTGGCCGTCATCGACACGGGCATCGACTTCACTCACGCTGCGCTGGGCAACGGCTGTTTCGGAAAGGGCTGCCTAGTGTCCTTTGGTACTGATTTCGTCGGCGACGCCTTCAACGGCTCCAACAAAGCCATCCCTGGCGGCAAGCCAATGGACTGTGCCGGCCATGGAACGCACGTTGCCGGCATTATAGCTGCGCAAAAGAATCCTCTGGGCTTTACCGGAGCAGCGACTGGCGTCACTCTCGGTGCTTACAGAGTGTTTGGCTGCAATGGATCGACCGCCAACGACATCCTCCTCGTCGCCTTCAACAAGGCCTTCGAAGACGGGGCCAATATCATCACAGCGTCAATCGGGGCGCCAGAGGGCTGGAGCGAAGACCCGTGGGCCATGACCGCGAGCAAAATCGTTAAGCAAGGCGTTCCTTGCACTATTGCGGCTGGCAATGACGGCGACTCCGGCCTCTTCTACATAAATAACGGCGCCAGCGGCAAGGGTGTGACGGCAGTGGCCTCCTACGATAATGTAGACGCTCCGCTTATCAGCTTCCACTCAACGTTCAACATCAACAACGGCCGCAGTATCGACTTCATCTACACGCCCGGAGGTTCTATCCAGTGGGAGGCTCCAATGCCTCTGTACGCCACGAGCCTCGACCACCACATCGACGACGACGCCTGCAAGCCTCTGCCAGCCAACACAACTGATCTCAGCAAGTACATTGTGCTCGTGCGTCGCGGGGGCTGTCTCTTCGCCGATAAGCTGAACAACGTCGCCGCAAAGGGGGCTCAGTATGTCATGTTCTACAACAAAGAAGCTGGCGCCGTTGTAGTATCTCCTGGTGATCCAGCCATCGTCAAGGCCATCGGCATGGTGTCTTCCAAAATCGGTATCGCCTGGGTAAAGCTGCTCAAAGCTGGCCAAAATGTCACCGTCAACATCGCGAGCCTTGCCCAGAGCAAGTTATCTCTCTCTTCCCAACCCAACAACATCACGGGCGGTACGATCAGCACGTACTCCTCGTGGGGTCCGACTTGGGAGATGGAATTCAAGCCTCAGATTGGCGCCCCTGGTGGTTTAATCCTTTCCACTTACCCTGTGGCTAAAGGCAGCTATGCCGTCCTGTCCGGCACGTCCATGGCTACCCCCTTGACGGCCGCCATCATTGCCCTCATCTCTGAAGTTCGCGGTACTCTTGATCCGGAGCTCATGACCAACCTGCTCTCGTCCACTGCCAAGCCTTCGCAATTCAACGACGGCAACAACACCTACGCTGAGATCGCGCCTGCTCCCCAGCAGGGTGGTGGCATGGTGCAGGCCTACGATGCTGCGTACGCCACCTCGCTGTTGTCTCCATCCAGCTTGTCCTTCAACGACACGGACCACCTGGCCACGAACCTCAACTTCACCATCACCAACAAGGGCAGCCGCGCCGTCACGTACAAGCTCGACCAGATCCCCTCCATCACCATGTACACTCTCGGCCAAAACGGCGTCAGCCCTATGTCCTTCCCCAACGAGGCTGTCAACGAGAAGGCCACCCTTTTCTTCTCCCAGAACAGCATCACCCTGCCTGCCGGCCACAGCGCCGTCGTCGGCGTCACGGCTAAGCCGGCTGCTGGCGTCATCAATCCCAAGCGTCTGGCTCTTTGGTCTGGATACGTCACCATCAACGGTACCGACGGATCCGTCCTCTCGATGCCCTACCAGGGTCTCACTGGCTCTCTCCGCAAAGCGACCGTTCTTGAGCGCGACCAAGCCTGGATCTTCCCCAGCCAAGTCGGCACAAACTTAACCAAATCCCCCGACGGCTTCACCTACGTGGTGCCCAAGCCCGGCACTGCCAATAAGTATGATAACCTGCCATCCATCTTCATCAATCTCACTCTTGGGTCTCCCACCGTGCGCGTCGATGCCGTGCCCGTCCAGAATGGCACCAATGCTGCTTACATCTACTCGAACGCGACATCCATTGGCGAGCCTTTTGGACTGCCTAGCCAGCTGAATGAGAGGGGATGGAGTTACTTCACCTGGGATGGCAAGCTTGAGTCGGGCAAGTATGCTCCTGAGGGTCGGTACCGGTTCGTGGCGCGGGCTCTTAGACTCTTTGGGGATGCGTCCAAGCCGCAGGATTGGGATGTGGCTTCCACGCAGAGCATGGTTCTGAAGTACAGGACGTGATTGTCGGGGGGGGGGGAAGTGCTGTCCGGCCTGTTTTTGTTTTTGTTTTTTTTCTTCGTGAGTTTATATCTTGATGTGCATATAGTTTATTGTTGATGTAACTTGTATTCTGCTATCTTGTTGGGTGCTTCAATGCGGTGGGGTTGTGCGGTGTGCGGTGTGTTGTGAATGCTCGTTGCGTAGCGTAGAGGGATATATGTACATAACCCATGGTGCGCAGTGAGTGGAGGAGGTACTTCGTATCTGATGTTTATTTATGAAAACCTTTGTTGTGTGCTTACATGATTGATGGACAAGAGACATTGTTGCTTCCCGTATGGAATGCGTCGCCATCGTTGTTGGATTGTGATACATAGATTGTTGATGTGATCAGGTACCGTGTTGTTTATATATGTACATATCAACATGTACGGAGTATGTATCGCCTCTTCATGAGCTAGATTAGTTATGGTGTACCCCTGTCAAGTCTTGGAAGGGTTCATGGAGGTACAACTACAACTAGGTTGTGCATATGTACAGAGTAGGTACATATGTACTTACGAACCACGATTCGCTATAGGTAGGTACCTACATACCTACATACGGAGTACTCCGTACTGTCATACATATACCTCCCACTATGTATGTACACACCTATGTGCCAGGGGTTGAAATTGAAAGGCACTTATTTCGGGCCCGATCTCTCTTATGTAGCTGTGCAATGCGATTCTGAGTGCCGCGTGAGTGGCCCTTATCTTCCACGGAGTACCGGCGTCTCTTGGCGATGCATCAGACAGCCTTGATCACGAAATGAGGATGATGGGTACATACGGACGGAGTACATGAACGAAAATGCAGTGACGCGAAGCTGCGCCAGTGCGCGCCAAAGATAGACAAAACTGACCAATGGGTAGCCTGCGCTAACGTGAGACCAACCAATGGCAGCGACAGATATGTGGAAGACTCCACACGATACCCTCATAAACCACTGGTAACATGGAGCATGAAGAAGCAAACACGAAATGTGCCTTCGCTACGCCTCGCCTGCACGGATTTCTTCAGTTTTGCCTAACAATAACAATACAGCAACATAAACAGCAACGACGAGAAATGGCAGAGCATTGGCATTATGTATTCTGGACGCAGATGGACAGTCAGGGCTCGGCAAAGGAAGACGAGATGAGGCGGCCGAAGCGCGGCCTGGATGCTGTGATTGGCTCGCTGGTGCATATGTAGCGTGTCTTCCTGAAGGAGGAGGAAAGTGGAGAAATAACGTGCGTTATCTGGGATTATCCGGGATTGCGGGAATCTCGACTTAGAACCTGGGGAACCATCAAGAACCAGCCGAGATCAAGACCAGTACCGACCAGTCTGACAGCCAGACCAGCGAATCATCAGCTACGAAAAACTCCGTAGAGCTGCTTCTTCTTGCAGCTGGGCCTGCCACCCGAGTCATTTCTTGCTCCCGCGCCCGGCAAAGGATCACTAGACGTATGGGATGGATCACTTTACCCAAGATTTGGTCTTGCACTTGCGTGTCTTCAGACGAGCAGACCAGACGACGCAAGAGATGACGTTAGCATCACTCAAAGGGGGCCTCCGGGAGGGGCCTGCGATGATTATATAAAGCCGCTGGCCGTTGTCGTGCGGCGATGCCCAGGCGGCGAAACGACATTGATGCTATTCACTCCTTTTTTCACACTTTTTTCTCAGTTTCTGTAACACCACACTCTTTTCGTCACTCTCTTAGTTTTGGTTACCTGGACTTCCAGGTGACCGCTTTCCGACGCCATGGTGCGTCCCACACTCATTACCAGTCTCGTCGCGGCGGCGTATGCGGCCGTGGCGGTGGCCAACACTATTCCGGGAGCTTACATCGTCGAGCTCGAAGATGGTCACGTATGTCAAAACATTTCCTGTGTCCTTGGCAATTCCATGTTTTGCCAATCTAAATTCCAAAATTTTCTTCATCCGCCTTCTCTCTTATACTGACTCCGTACATCTTCCAATTCACAGGATCATGCGGCGGTTCTCGACCACATCGGTGACGAGGCCTCAACGCGCATGGCGCTCGATTACAAGCACTTTCGAGGACTCTCGTTCCAGTACCACGATGTCATAGGCGCAGCGCAAAGGTCCAAGGAAATTTCTGCTATGCCTGCTGTAAAGCAGATGTGGCCCGTCAGACTCCTCTCGGCAAAGTCGGTCACGAAGGCCGCGTCTCTAAGCAGCAAGGTTCTAAACAGCAAAGTTGTCATGCGAGATGGCACGTTGCTGAATGACACCTTCGCACCACACGTGATGACGCAGGTGGACAGGCTGCGTGCCAAGGGCATCACTGGCAAAGGCGTCAAGGTGGCCGTCATCGACACGGGCATCGACTTCACTCACGCTGCGCTGGGCAACGGCTGTTTCGGAAAGGGCTGCCTAGTGTCCTTTGGTACTGATTTCGTCGGCGACGCCTTCAACGGCTCCAACAAACCCATCCCTGGCGACAAGCCCATGGACTGTGCCGGCCACGGAACGCACGTTGCTGGTATCATAGCCGCACAGAAGAACCCTCTTGGCTTTACCGGAGCTGCAACTGGCGTCACTCTAGGAGCCTACAGAGTATTTGGCTGCGAGGGATATACTGCCGACGATATTGTTCTTGCCGCCTTCAACAAGGCCTTCGAAGACGGTGCCAATATCATCACGGCGTCTCTCGGGGTTGCAGAGGGCTGGAGCGAAGACCCATGGGCGCTGACCGCGAGCAGAATCGTAAAGAGCGGCGTGCCTATCACTATTTCGGCCGGCAACGACGGCGACTCCGGCCTCTTCTTCGTCAACGGCGGCGCGACCGGCAAGGGTGTGACGGGGGTGGCCTCCTACGACAGCATTGAGGCGCCTCTCCTCAGCTTTCACTCATCGTACAACATCAACGGCGGTCGCAAGATTGACTTCGTCTATACCCCCGGAGAGGATGTCACATGGGGAGTCTCGATGCCTCTGTACGCCACGAGTCTTGACAACCACGTCGCCGACGATGCCTGCCAGCCTCTTTCGGCGAACACGCCTGATCTCAGCAAAAATATTGTGCTCGTGCGCCGTGGAGGCTGCGCTTTCAACGACAAGCTGATCAACCTCGTCGCGAAGGGTGCCCAGTACGTCATATTCTACAACGATAAGCCCGGCACCGATACCGTTCTTCCTGATGATCCATCCATCGTCAAGGCCACCGCCATGGTGCCTCCCGAAATCGGTGTCGCCTGGATCAGGCTGCTCAAGGCCGGCCGAAAACTTACCATCAACGTCCTCACCCCCGCCCAGAGCAAGCCCTCTCTCTCTTCCCAACCCAACAACATCACGGGCGGCGCAATCAGCACGTTCTCCTCATGGGGTCCGACCTGGGAGATGAATTTCGAGCCTGATTTTGGCGCCCCCGGTGGCATGATTCTTTCCACCTACCCTGTGGCCAAGGGCAGCTATGCTGTCTTGTCTGGCACATCCATGTCGTGCCCCTTGACGGCCGCCATCATCGCTCTGGTCTCTGAGGTTCGTGGTACTCTTGATCCGCAGCTCATGACCAACCTGCTCTCGTCCACGGCCAAGCCTCAGGGGTTCAGCGACGGCACCAACATCTTTGGCGAGCTTGCGCCTGCTCCTCAGCAGGGCGGTGGCATGGTGCAGGCCTACGACGCCGCGTACGCCACCTCGCTCCTGTCCCCGTCTAGCCTCTCATTCAATGATACGGACCACCTGGCCACGAACCTCAACTTCACCATCACCAACAAGGGCAGTCGTGCCGTCACGTACAAGCTCGATCAGATCCCCTCGCTGACCATGTACACTCTCGGCGAGGACGCCGTTAACCCTATGCCCTTCCCCAACGAGGCCGTCAATGCCCAGGCCACGCTTTCCTTCTCTCAGAACAGCATCACCCTTCCTGCCGGCCACAGCGCCGTTGTTGGCGTCACGGCCAAGCCGGCCGCGGGCATCATCAACCCCAAGCGCCTGGCCCTCTGGTCCGGATACGTCACCATTAACGGTACCGACGGATCCGTCCTCTCGATGCCCTACCAGGGTCTCACCGGCTCTCTCCGCAAAGCCACTGTCCTCGTACGCGACCAAGCCTGGATCTACCCCAGCGACGATAAAACGAACTTCACCCGATCCCCCGATAGCTTCACCTACGTCGTGCCCAAGGCCGGCACGTCCAGCAAGTTGGATGTCGTGCCAGCCCTCCGCATCAACCTGGCGCTCGGATCTCCTCTCGTGCGCGTCGATATTGTACCCCTCTCGAACGGCACCGTTCCCAGCCACAACGCGACTGCCAAATCCATTGGCGAGCCTTTTGGATTGCCTAGCCGGCTGAACGAGAGGAAAGAGTCCTCCTTCCTATGGGACGGCAAACTCGAGTCGGGCTCGTACGCTCCCGGGGGCCGCTACCGCTTCGTGGTGCGGGCTCTGAGGCTCTTTGGTGATGCGTCCAAGCCGGAGGACTGGGATGAGGCTACCACACAGAGCTTGACTCTCAAGTACAAGCCGTAACTTTCCGTTCTTTTACACCAATGTTGACTAGGGGAACTGTATCTGCCCCTTTATAGACTTTCATGATAGAAACATACCCTTGTTTTTGCTTTCTACTTTCCCGCATGTGCTTCTGTGCATTTCAGTTGGTATGGCAGTCGAGCAATACCACATGTGTGAGGATTGGATAGCCATGTAGGTACCTCACACTGCTCCATGTATTGGTGAGGGCGTCGGGGGGTAGTAGAGGGATTTCGCCCCTGATATGTATGTAAACACTCTTTTCACCTACATGACACTGTGTACACCAACATATATTGACTGAACACGTAAAGTGTGATACTGTAGACCTACAAGATGAAGGGGGGTGCCCTCAGCGTCACACGTGGAAGTACACTTGCACTTTGTGAGACAGAAGTAAGAGTTAGAAGCGAGGGCGCAGGAATACCTCGCGTGAGTCAGGAGTTATATCACCGAAGCGAGAGTTCGGGAGAAGAAGAGAGGACATCTTCAAGCCTTAGATACCTCTGTCTGTCTGTCTGTCTGTCTGTCTGTCTGTCTGTCTGTCTGTCTGTCTGTCTGTCTGTCTGTCTGTCTGTCTGTCTGTCTGTCTGTCTGTCTGTCTGTCTGTCTG
>SRPP01000018.1:0-114628 GCA_018360055.1 Claviceps monticola
GTTGCTGTTGCTGTTGCTGTTGCTGTTGCTGTTGCTGTTGCTGTTGCTGTTGCTGTTGCTGTTGCTGTTGCTGTTGCTGTTGCTGTTGCTGTTGCTGTTGCTGCTGTTGCTGTTGCTGCTGTTGCTGTTGCTGCTGTTGCTGTTGCTTCTGTTGCTGTTGCTGCTGTTGCTGTTGCTGTTGCTGCTGTTGCTGTTGCTGCTGCTGTTGCTGCTGCTGTTGCTGCTGCTGTTGCTGTTGTTGCTGCTGCTGGCTGGCCATCTGTACTCCAGCGTTGGGCATGCCCGCAGAGTTGGCATTCAAGTTCTGTCCAGCACTCTGCTGCATATTACGCTTGTGAATCACGGCTTGAAACTGTCGTTGTTGGAGCAGATAGAGCTGGTTACGCGTATGAGGAGCCAAAGAACCACCATTCTGGCTAAGCCATAACTTGGCATCGCGCCACGTCTTGACATTCATTGGAACTTGTCCAATAATACTCTGCACCTGCGGTGGCAATTCCATTGAGTCCATCAGAGCTTGAGCTTGTTGACTTTGAATCGGGATGCGAGGTCCTTGCATCTGTTGCTGTTGATTGACTGGCATACTCGCGATGGGCTGCGGCGGCAGACCTGGAGCTCCTGCGGGGCCTAAGTTCATGTTCATCTGTCCCCCGTACTGGCTCTGTGGGCGGTTCTGTGACTGATCCATAGGACCTCCATTCAACGGCTGTTCATGTCTTTGGCTTTGCCACTTTCGGAAGAATTCGTTCAGCTTGTCGGCTGATAGTCCCTGTAGCGACGCCCGCTGCTCCGCCGGCATATTGGCAAGCATGTTGTTGAAGGCTTGATTGTTTGGTCGCTGGATACCTTGATTGAACCGTTGGTCGCCGAAAGTCACCGACCCCTGGCCCATCCCAACTCCACCTGCTGGGTTCATGGCCGCGGGTGCCCGGGAAACAGGAGTGTTCAAGGTATTCATCCCTGGACTTAGCGCCGGAGGTGGGCCATTGGGATGGTTCGGCGGGTTCGGCGGTGGCTGCTGCTGTATCTTCAGCGGCACCTGATTTGGATTCTTCGATGCAGCTTGTGACATCTGCATTTGCTGCACATTTGTAGCCCCTAGTTGTTGCTGATGTGACTGCTGCTGTCCGTGGCGCGGTGTCTGATTTAGCGCCTGAGCACCAGCCATGATTTGAGGTCCCGCCTGGGGAGTCGTATGCTGGGCACCACCAGAGCTTGCCGGTACAACCATCTGGCCAGCTTGTTGAGCCATGAGTCCATTCATTTGCTGGTCTTTTATGCTCTCCATATTGGGAGCAAACTGTGAAAAATCTGTCGGCTGATTGGCATTCAACATGTTTTGGCGCTGCTGAAATGACTGTTGGCTTTGTTGTTGTTGCATCAAAGCAGTCGCAGCAACTTGTCCTCCATTTTGATTCTGCATAGCAGCTTGCTGCTGTTGCTGCAACAGCAACTGTTGTTGTTGTTGCTGCTGCTGCTGCTGCTGCTGGTATTGCTGCTGCTGCTCCTGCTGAATACGGGTCATGTTTGATTTGTACGTATGAAAAGCTTGATTCTGATAGAACCACAGCACAGGATCCTTTCCTTGTCCCACAATATCTGCATATTGCTGCGGTGGCAATCGTTGCTGAAGACCTAGTTTAATGTTGGCCTTCTGTTGATCTGGTATACTTGCCATCGTCTTCATAGCGGCATCCAGCACTTTAGCGCGATCAGTCGGGTTAAGGAGTGCGATCTCGTTAGGAATCGACTGTAGTTGACGGTTCTGCATTGCCATGGCCTGCTGAGTAGGTGGCATCGCTACTGTTCCAGCTCCGGCTCCACGACCACCTTGATTTACAATGTTCATGTTGATGCCCGCGCTCATGCCCATCTGCTGTTGCTGTAACTGAGGCTGTTGATGCGCTTGATGCGCTTGTTGTGCCAGCGGTGCCCCCTGCATTTGGTGCTGGAGATGTTGAAATCCTGCTTGGATTGGGTCCATGCCGCGGCCCGCCTGAGCTTGCATGTTCATCATAGTTTGTTGAGTTTGCGCTGGGTTTACTGCCTGCGCTTGGGCCTTGCTGGCGTTCAGTGCGTTCTGAATATTGGCTTCGTTTTGCTGTCTCTTTTGGAAGAATTCCAGAGTCTTGTTCGCCACCTTTTGATCATACTCCTCCTACGTTTGGTTAGCATCTCGAGTGCAATAGAAAAAAATGACAAACAAATGGCAAGGTTAAGGTAGTTTTGCATACCTTACTCGGTGACTTGTGGAACGTATCACGTTCGAAATGGCACCCAAGCTCGGCGGCTCGCATATGATCCATGTTTGGCACTCCCAGTGCAATATTTGAGATGCTGCAGACACGTTAGCAATCTGTCTGTGGACAGCATAGGTAGGATCGTGGATGCTCGTTTTGCAACAAGGGGCCCGATTGCGTCTTGTGGTACATACAGATCCATGGCTTTACCCATACGTTCATTGGCGTTGACGCCTGCTTGCCATGACATGCTATCGGAGATAGTCTGCGAGCTGTTGACGATATTCTGGTATACTATCTGATGAAGTGGAATAGAAGCCGGTGATCGTCGCGGCTGCTGGGAAGCCATCTGACCAGGCCCAGCCATTTGCTGCATATTTGCAGCCATGGCCGCTTCGTGACTGATGTAGATCACGTTTCGGCTCGATGTTTCGACGTGTCTCGGTTGTGATAGCAAGCTGTTGGTATTCCGCAATAGAATTGAGGTGGAGACGTTGGGGGTGAGCGTGTCCTTGAGTCGTCAAAACAAAGAGTCGAAAATACGGCGAGACGGAGTGAGTGCACAATCAAACAACAAAGAGTCGAAATCCGTAGTCTCTATAATCGCGTGCAGACGTAGCGAGAATTATCGGCAGCTGCTTCTGCGAGCAAAGGGCGGAGAGAAACTGAGCGTCGTAAATCGTCGCAAAAGATAATCACATGAAGAGACAACAGGCTCGAGCTGCGTGGGGTATCGTAAGAGAGAGGGAATTTTATTGTGTCGTGCGAAAATTGCGAGGTAATTATGTTCAAATAAGGGTGGTGAAGACAAAGTGAGTCAAGGTTTTGTGGCTGAAAATGGTTTCGTAAAGTCACCAGGAGAAGCACGTCGCTTTGGTGGGTGCGCTTCCCGGCAGGTTGCGGAAGGATCCCAAATGCTTGAGCGTGCCAGGAACTGGGAAAGGCTACGGCTTTGCACACGACGGTCGCGGTACAGACATGTGTCTTTCGTTGTCCACGAACAAAGACGCTCCGTCGTTAGGTTTTGGGCAGTCGGGTCAAAAGCACGATTGAGTGCCAGAAGCTATGAGACGGATGCTCTATTGCAGGAGACGTCGTTCGTAGAAGAACGAGAGGACGTAGGAAGCGGAGTCAAGATCGACTTGAGTCTTGGTGGGTAAATAAGCGATGGTGTTTTGGGATATAATGGCGAGAGGGGTCCGGGTCGAGAGGCATGAAGGAGGCTGAGGGATCGCGTGGGAAATCCGAAAGACTGCAGGGTTCAGTGCGTAGGAGGATGAGAAATAACTAGACACGACAGCCAAAACCGAACTCGCTGCGCGAGAAGAGAGATCCTGCCACTGCGTTAAAGAGTCCAAGGCAAGGGGGGATTGCAAATGAGCATATGAGCAGATGAACAAGTAGGTAGAGGTGAGGATTGAGGGAACCTGGGGACGCAGGAAGGAGGTTGGTGGCAGCGACGAGCACGAGGAACGAGGCGAGGCGAGGCGGGCAGCAGCAGCGGCAGCAGCCTGACAGTCAGCAATTGAGGAAGTGAGGACGACCAGAACCAAACAAGCAGAAGAGCAAAAGGTGGGAGGGCGGACGGGTCGGCCAAGCCATGGAGGACCCCGGGACCAGGTCCATGAGACCAAGGCGCCCCGACAGGAGGGGTATGTAACTACTATGTGTGTACATTGTAGACAAGGGCAGCCGCCTGCTACCGACACACCCTGTGGCGCACCGTCGCCGCGGAGGCTTTGATCCCCAAGGCCTGCAGACTCCAGAGGCCAAACCACTCTGTACGTGACTGTACAATATACAATACAGGCCAGCTTGGGAAGTCGAAATTCCTCGCTCGGGACACAAGTTACAACTCGAGCGCTAATACACAACTGGGAAGACGCGGTTGTAGGTACCGGTGCTGCTATGGGCTTCGAAGGCTTCGAAATGCTCCGTGGCTGGCCTTGGGCGTGAGAAGGAGTGAGTGTAGTAAGCCATCTTCCACTTGACTGAGCAAGCATGCATCATGTGTGGACCGTGGAGTGTGGAAGCACTACGCCCAGAAAGGCACGGCCCTTTTCTGCTTTCTCTTGTCGACAGGAGGGCATTTGGCTGAAACGCCTGCCAGCCACAGCAGAACAACGAGAAAGCGCGCATGCAGCAGCAGAAGCAGAGGCAGGACTTGATATAATAATACTCAGAGCTTGTTGAGCCCAATGGCGGGCATATCTTTGCTCTGCTTCTTTCCGTTTTTCCCCTCATTTCCATCGCACGGCGTCTGCGGCTCGGTTACTTAGTCGGAGGTGATTCTCGGCTGGGGAAAAACGGTGTGATGCGAGGCACCTCATCCGAATGGGCACAGCGTCACAACGTGGAGTGCCTCGGTGCGATGGGACCATCCGCTGTTTCTCAAGCATGATCCTTCTGCTCCGAGAGAGAGTGATCCATCATTTTGGACTGCCTCTTCGCCTTCTCGCTCCCCAATACCTTTGCACGCAAAGTTCGCCGGCTCGTTGGAATATCGTTCAACAGCAGCAAAAACGAAACACTGTTCGTCGAGTTCCCCCACCTTCTCGGGCAAACAGCCGGGTTGTCTCAGTAGGTACCTACCTACTCTCTTGCCTGCTCATTAGCTCTCGGTGAATACCTATTTGGTGGTACAGACCATGTACAAGCTTTGCAGACCATCTTGTCCATCTTCTGTGCATCCTTCTCCTCTACGCCCTGTAGGCTTCTTTGTTCCGAATATCCACCGCAATCACGCCCTTGAACATTCTGCGGGCATCATCATCGAGCTCTTGAGAGAGAAACCTAAGGTTCTAGTGAGACTGTGAAGGTGCGAATACTAGAGCGGCACAAGTTCGCAGGTGATGCTGAAAGCATGTGATATTTAGATGTGCCAAGTCCAGTTCCCCAGGACCCTCGACCCTGGCACTCGCTGGCCAAACAAAGCTGTGGTGCCGATTTCTCCGTCGTCGAACCACACGCACCAGAGCTAATAAGAGTCAAGACACAGTTGGCCGCAGAGAGGGGCGATGGCGTCAGCTGTGAGAGGTTTGAGGTCACACGTACTTGCGTCCTCTTCTGCACAAACAGTAGGTATAATCCGGGGATCCCATTGCAAGTGTGTGCATGGCACCCGTAGCAATAAGACGGAACATAAAATATCTACGGAGTAGGTAGAGCAGACGTGAAGGGGCCAAGAGGGGCATGGCTCCGGCATCAAGGTAGGGTTGTCAAGGTGGAACAGACCGATGGGCTCTTGTCGATTTTGGGATCCCAGAGCCGGCCGGGGGATGCATCGCGGTGGCAAAGTTGCATTTACATACCTACTTCAATGCGGCATTGAACGACTTCGGCCAAGTCGAATTTTCTCGCAGTCGTTTTACCCGAGGTCTGGTTCATACATCTTCGTATGCATGTACATATGCGGGAGGAATCCCATCCGCCTTGGGCCTTGGTGGTTTGCGGCCGAATGCCAGCTTGTTGTTCGGAAGATTTAGGCCGCGCTATGTTGCCGATCAGGGCATCAGGGATTTAGGCGATCGGCGACGCCATTCGGTATTGCTCGTTGCTTGCGCAAAAGCCAGACTCGAGTTTCGTTGGCAGTGAAGATGACTGGATAGATTTCTCGCCATGTACCGAAGCTTGAAGGAAAGTAACTAATAATCGATGGGGGGGTCTACGACCACTCAGGACAATTGCCCTCCTGCGACCGGCAAGAGATGCTACAGGTATGTAACCACAAGCATCTGGAGCCGCCCTATTTCCTCCCAATTCGGCTCGCAGGATTGAAACGCAGCATCAATTCAACATACAACGCACTCATCTTTCACAAACTTGGTCAACAGCCTTGGACAAGTTCTGCCCGGTACTTGCTCATTCAACAATGCGCCGACAAAGTCGATACCGACCGGCGACAAGCCATTCAGACGGAGAGGCTGGCCAAGCCCCACGCGCTGGCCCCACAGTGGCAGCCACACGGTACACCTCTCCTCCGTAGGCTCTTCCATAGCTACCGCTTCAACCAAGCACATTGCTGCAACGAGGGCGTTCCCTTTGCCGGCGCCGATCTAGGGTGGTCTAGGCTCTAGCGCGGAATAGGACGTGCGTACGGAGGGAATGGCACAATCCAAGTACCCGCACCCGCTTTCCCGCATCCCCTTGTATTTCCTTCCGCGTTGTCCGTTGTACCTAATGGTCCACGATGGATGAAGACGAGACGAGACGATTCCTTTGTACTTCCTAACCTTTTCTCAATGTTCTCCTATAGGAAAATTTTATGGAAAGGAAAAGTTCGGCGTGCTTCAGCACGATTGCTGGACATTGCTCTCCAGGCAAGGAAAGAGAAGGGGAGTTTGGTGACTTCGGTCACGATGCTGCGTGACCTCCTCCGTAATCAGGTCACAGTGTGGCGTAGACGGCAAGGAACTACTCCCTCTCGGCACTTGCGCCAAAACAAAATCACATCGTACAGCCCTGCACCGTGCACGCTTTATGGTCACCAGCGGCTTCGCCTGAAGGCATTACGCCATGTGCTCTGCATAGGGTTTAAATCGACGTGCAACACGAGCGCAGCTGCCTCCCATCGCTTGCCGTTCTTTCCTTTTCTGCAAGAAGCTTTTCTTGCCGGATCTAGCGTCTCTTACGTACCTCACATGGATGAATTACATGTACTCCGCATTATTCCGTAAAAGCATCGATGATCGAACCTCGAAGAGACGAAGAGAGAGGGGGACCCGCTGAAGTTGCTGGTAAAGCGGGGCAGCGCAAGCTTCAAAAGGGCGGCATGAAAAACAAACTTGTCGCCAGCATTGCGATGGGGACTTGAGGGAGGCACGACGCCATGGCCATTTCGGCTTTCAGATGAGTTGAAGAAAGAAATTGAGGGCAATTCTTTCAACTTCCTCTGCGACAAAGCAAAGCCTATTTCCCACACTGACGATGTGATGTGCTGTGATGGGAAAAAGAGTCCCCTCATCAACCACGGAGAAACGACTTCAAAAGAGGGAAAGGAAGGGAGGGGGTGGAGAGAGGAGGGTGGGGGCAGCCCCGCTTGTCGCCGCTAGAAGCAATTAGCATCCAGCATCCCCTGCTTCTCTCCTGTTCCCTTCATGCCTGCCCTCGGGCCCCCATGCACCTTGTTTGTTCGTTCTCACCACACACGCCCTTTGGCTGAGCTTTGTCTGTTCCGTGACAGAAAGAAAAGACGAAAGACCATGGGATGTAGCCAACTCGGGAGCATAAGCCCATAGACGTGGCTGCTCATGATTATATACCTACTTTTATACTCTTTGATATTCTCCGTGTGTTATATCTCCACATCATGCGCGTATGTCCACAGCCGTCATCGTGGTTACGTATCCTTGAAAATCGCATTACAGACTTTCACATCGTCGTGCACACGCCAAGCGTGAGAGGGTCTTATCGTGCCTCTTTTCATGATTGCTTCCATCGGAAAGAAACGGGAAGTTGACGCGCGGCTGACTTGCCCGGGTTAAGCGACCAGGCAGACGCCTTTGCGTAACGTGTCTCGTTCATCCCGTGCACCGTTTGATTCGTTTGCCACCCTGTAGAAGCAATACCTAGCTAAGGCAATACCAAACTCTTCGGTTTCCAGCGGGCAGAATACCTCTTTCATCAACGTCTTTGTACCTACACAATGACGAGGTTGCGGTCATGTCGCACCTGCTAGCATGACGAGCGAAAGCACAATTCGATGAGGGTTGCCGGCGAAGACAGGTCTGGTGCATGGCACCAAAGAAGAACATTTAACAATCATACAATGGCGCATGTGCATTGCCTAAACCGCAATCCATACATACATACGTGGCGCTGGTGAAGAAAGGAAGGGAGGTTATTAGCGCTCACACCGAGTTCAACAGCCGGGAGCCAAAGAAGTTTTGAGAGCGGCACTTGGACATTGAAGTTGGCAAAAGAAGCAAAGAAGTCCAAGAAATGAAACACGATTGTGGTCTTGCAGCAGATCTGGAAGGAAGAAGCTATGTATAGCCAAGACTCGGCCGGGCGGGTGTGGGAATGGCGAAACGAAGTGCTTGTGCCCATTAAGCGGGTCCAAAGAAGCACGGAAAGAAGGGCACAGAACAGGCTGTCGGAAAGACAGGTTTCACAATTCTGTACATACGGAGATGCACATGGCAAGAAGAGGCATCTCAAAGACAAGAAATGAAAAGGACCAATTTTCCACGTAGTACTCTGTACGGAGTATGTGCATACAATGTACATGGGTACCTACCTACCTAAGGAGTCTAACGCGGGTATGTATCCGTGAAGCTAATTACAGGTACCGCGAGCTGCCTCAGGGCAGCACCACCACTGTCCGTGCGCAGCCAGCTTCCTTTCCGTTCGCCTAACCCCCACGAGTTGCGAGTCGCGACAACCAAATATGTGCCGGTGGCTTTACTGTGCGGCCGTGCATCGCTATAGTAAACAACGGCTTGCGCGGCATCATTGATGAAGCAACATTCAAAGACTGGCTTTTGTTGTCAGGCACATGACGAGACGCGTCACAAATTTGACGCCAATTCGCGCTTGCTTGCTAGGTACCCTACCTGTAGCCTAGGTACGGAGTATAATTACACCCCCGCCCCGTCCGCTCGCTGGACAAAGGTGGGGGGGGGGACTGGCTAGGTATCCAGTAGCTACCTGTTCTCGCGAACCGATGCCCAGAAACAAGCCCCCCTTGTCCGTTTGCCCATTTGAACAAGGCACAAGTTCCTCTTCTTACTTCGTAAATTCGAAACGAATCAGAATTTTCAAATCCTTTTTGTTTTGTTTTTTGATCCCCTTATTATCCCAACAAATCGGGCCTTGGAAGGGGCAAGGATGGAAATGTACGGACTACGGAGTATATACTCTTTACAGAATACCGACAACATGACTAAAAGATACAAAGCAACGCAATTCATCGACCGGATTCGTTCTGTACTCTTTCCAGTTTCTTAGCTTGGCAAGGCATCAACTACTGTCTCTTGGTTGGCAGCATTGGAACAGAGGGATCAAAGAAAGGACACATCGATCTTCTCTGATGGGATACTGAGCTAGGATAGAATCACTATTTTGCTTTTCTTCTTCCCCTTTGAAGCTGACTTACAAACTCTCGCGCTCGCCCAAGGTACATACCTAGATACTTTAGTTTGCCCCGGGTTACACAAGTTATGGCGCCATAGCCGGTAATGCTCTTCCCCGGAACGCCTCAAGATTCCGCTACCCCAGCCCCATGTTTGATACGTCGACTTAGAAAAGTAGAAGCCAAAAACGTCGTACAAGCAGCAAGACAGGAGGTGTTGCAAGGAGGCGTTCCGGTCAGAACCAGAAATACAAACAAGACAATTGGAAGAGCGGGAGAAGGATAATAGACGTACAAAGAACTGATGCTCGTTTCGGGGGTTTCCAAGGGCAAAAAGCGCTGTGCTTTTCCTACGATCTGGGTTCTTCGTTTATTATTATCCACGTGGTCAGAAACCCATGCCCCGGGTTATTCTGCGAGATGGGCACCCCCAGGACACCCCTCTCGTTTCCCTCCCACCTTCGGCAAGCCCTGTTAGCCCTCCGTACCAACTGAGTAGCTAGTTATGTACTTACACATGTAGGTAGGTACGAATGTGCCTCTGCTTGAGGGGTGGGTTGCTGCACAAGCTCTTTGTACGGAGTCACTTCGTAGGCAGAATGTCTCACCCGCTGGGAAGCCATTGGGCCCGTGGAGTGAGTGAAAGTCGTGAGTGTTGTTGTGTTTGTTGCAAACTTGCAATGCATGCACGTCAAAGCCAGACCCACTTGTCCGCTTTGAATCCTTCAACAATTTGTGGTGATTCTTGGTCAATGGTCATTAGCCCCCAGATGATAGATCGGTACCTGCGGGCTTTTGCAGCTTAATCGCCTTATTAGCATTCCCTTGTGCTGTGCATCGTTGTCGCTGCTTGTCGCTGTACATACCCCTCGTATTGACTTTCGTTGTCGTGTTCAATGCAGATTTGACAAGAGGCGCTTGTCTCGTACGTACCGTACCTACTACACCTACTACGCCTACTACGCCTACTACACCTACTACACCTACTACACCTACTACACCTACTACACCTACTACACCTACTACACCTACTACTAGGCAAGGGCCAGCCCGCCGGTGGCGGCTGGAGCCAAAAAAAAAAACCCCTCCAAGGAAAAAGAAAAGAAGTGCCCTAGGCGAAGCTCGGCTTGGTTCGAGGTCCACTTGGCACAAGCGGCCATGGGGCCCGGGGGGGTGTTTCCGAAGACAAGATCCGGCGGTAAACACATGCGATGCCGCTGGTTTTTGATGGGTTGCCCAACTTGCGATCGGCTTGGCCCCCGGACCAGACATCACCAGACGGGAGACGCCAGACATATCTCGCTATTATGTATGTACATATGTACTCTGTACGGAGTATGACAGCATTGTGGTTCAATATGGCTGGATGCTCTGCTTCTTTTCGACCCCCAAATCTTGGGATCTTCACATCTGGCCCATGCTTCCCTTGTTTTGTTCCCGTGCCACGGAGTACCTAGATCACACACACCGCACGCGATACATACGCGTACGCGTTCACACCCACCTGTGACCTACCTACCTATGTACACACTCCGTAGTGGCACGCCGTCATACGGCATGGCAACGTCATGCCTCAATCGAGAATAGATTCTCGCCACGAAAATTTCTTCATTCCCCGCCATCTCAATGCCGCCCTTGCGCGGGATGTCCTCACGCGGCACGCGGCACGCCCTCACGCCTTTCCGCAATGTCATCTTCACGATCTCGCCCAGGGCGCGCGCCGCGAAGCGAAATGAGGCAGAAAAAGGCTGAGCAGGCAAGAAGAAAGCAGGCAAGAAGAAAGCAGCAAGAACAAAGCAAAGTAGCAAAGTGAGTGAAGAAAAAGAAGTGAGGAAAAAGCAAGATAGGAACCGCTACGGAGTATAGTCTGTCTGTACTCCGTAGTATACAGGTACATACTTCGTACATGCGTAGCTATGAAAAGGGTGCGATTCCGAGATTCATCGCCCCTTAATTATGTAACTCCGTATTGCTGCCCCTCCCCCACCCTTGTTGAAACTTGAAAAAAATATGTAGCGATTTCACCACCGACACGGTCCCCATGCCCATACGCATTTTTACGAATACATACACACACTTTGAAATCCGTACTCTGTACAGAAGTACGTAACTCCGTATTGCTGCCCTCATCCACATGAACATCATCGACCTGCTGGAAGGTCCTTCAAGCGTGCAGTACGAAATCATCTGCAGCTTGTCGAATTTTCTTTGTCATGATTTTGCTGCTTTGTACTGTACTGTATCGTACTGTATCGTAACTGCGGTATTGTGTTTGTATGCAGACTAGCTCTCCATCGATTTGGTGGCCAGCAAGGGCGTCGCAATAGACGGATGCCGCCAAGATTTGGCGAATAGAACAGTATGACGATTTGCAAAGACAAATGGCCGGCTTCTCCTATAAAATTTCAACTTGGATAGGAAATTCCTTGTACATATGTCCTAGCAATTTGGGTGGGAAGGACACAGGACAACCACCCAGGCTTGCAATTTGCAAAGGTGATTGAGATTGATTGGCTGTTCCAACTTCCTTAGAGAGTCAGTCTCATCTTCGTCAAGAAATTCCACATAGAACTATGTACAAGCGATTGAGCCTTCCCCCAATTGTTACATTCATATGCTCACATCGTCGAAATTGATCATAGACCACAATTTTACAGGCTGGTGGTGGCTGTGGTTATTATGTATGGCAAGTCGAGTAGAACTTTCGCATGCCGTGATCTCTAGCCTGCGTGCTCGTCAAGCGGAACGATAATAGCAACACCGATTGTTTTGCAACTATAAACGCAGCGTAGTTACATGGAAACCCCACGAGACTACACTCCTGAGGCCCATATTCATCGCGATGGTACATCGCCGAAGCCAGTGTCAGCCGCCGATGCGTGAGCACACGACGCTCCCATAACTAGCAGAACAGTGAACGGTGAGTGCATGGCAATCACAGCTTGAATCGACCTCCTCGACGTTGGAAACAGGTATAAGAAAACCCGAGGGAGAGTTTGACAGGGAATTTCTTCACCACAAGAAAGGCCTGAATGAGAGAGGTAGTCAAGCCTTCTTCTCCATGTATAGATGTCAGGGCCATGAGGGGCCATCATTGACGAATTCGACTATCCTCCACAGCGCCCTTTTACTTCCAAGGCATAACTTTCGATTCATCTCTCGCGGGCTGAATCTTGATCAATTGATCTGTCGCTTTCCTCACACCTCCTACCTGCTCCATGTACACCATTTTCCAGCCTCCTGTATCCCATACCGATCCATACCGATGCCCTCCCTGAACATAACATACAATGATTGAAAACGACGAAACGAAGACGAGAGTATAATTACACACACTCGGCTAGCTTGCCACAGCCCGCCCAACCGCACCCGCCAACTCCCCAAACAAAACTCCCTTGAAGACGTTCTCCCCCATTGTCTGCGTCCACGCTCCCGCCTCTCGCAGCTTTTCCTTCCACGCATTCTGTTCATCTGCGCCCAGTTGGTCCCATGATCTACCAGGGCCATGTGACTCCGAATCATGTACGTCGACGTGGATGCCTCCCTGCCGTGTCTGTACATCAGCACCAACATCCGCAGGGTCAGCACGAGGTTCCAGCAGGACAAGTTTCCCCCCAGCCACGACAATCTTATCACCTGCAAGGCTGACGAGCTTGTTCTGAAAAAGTCGCATCGGTTGGAAGTCCGGATCGCGCATTGAGCCATGCCACGACGGGAGAAAGCGCTGCGCAAAGATACGGGGTGGCCCAATGCCGTACATCTCCTTGACGGATTGGCCTACCATGGCCAGGATGAGCACGATGACGGCAAGGCTGATGAGGAGCGGCTGAGCGGATGGGCCGCGCGACCGCATGGCCACGACGTAGCGGACAGGTCGTGGGGGACCCAGGGGTCCGTTCTTGTTGCGAGGGCGGGGTGCGTCGACGGACTTGCGGAGAGGAATATTGTGGACGACGATGCTCTTCTGGAGACACGTGCTCGCTAGCTTGATGGATTGGGCTCGGATGTGCGTCTTGGGCGTGATGAATGTGGAGAGGGCGAGACCGGAAATCTGCGCTTGCCCATGGACGTTGTGGAGGGTGTGGAACGGATGCAGCTTCGTCAGGAGGCTGAGCGCCGACAAGACCTGATGCTCTAGCGTGTAGAGAAAGATGGACGAGTTGTTGCCGGCCACAGCAATCACAAACTGCGTATTTCCCACTGCTTCGGTAGGGGAAGCCGGCAGTGACAGGTTGGAGACTGCCAGGGCCGTGGCGGAGAATTTGCCCGGTATCCGCACATTCACAGCCAGTCTGGCCTTGTCCTCACTGCGACGGTCAGGCTGCTGCTGCGAGCCGGGCAGCCGCAGTCCTTGGATGAGCGCACCCGTGTTCTTCTTGGGTAGATTGGACACAGCGAGGATGAATTCGGGCGTCAAGAACCGCAGCGATCGAAAGTGCGGTCGTTCGCCATGGTCGTCAGGCATCGAAAACACCAGCCTCGGTTCGCTGTTGTTGTTCTTGCCCCCAATCTGGACCGTGTACAGCTCATACTTGTGGCAATATGCCAGAAGAAAGTCGTCGGCGCCCGTCTGAATGAGATCAAGCGCCTCGGCTTCTCTGGTCAGCTCGAGCAGCCCGCGCATCTTGGGCTTCGGTGCTGTGGCCTCAAAGACTGCCACTTGCGGTTCTTTACCAAGCGCGGATGCGGCTGCGCCCATGGTACCCGACACGCGCAGTAGTCTCTGGTACGTGCTGTCGTCTGGGTTGGCAAAGAGCGCCGTGCGCGACTTTTCCGAGATTGTGATTTCGGGAAACGCTCTTGCCGGTTTGGTCGGGGTATTGGCCGGGACCGTGATATCCGTGGATGCGGAAAGTGACTTTGCTCGGGCGGGCTCAGCGGAAAAGACGCGCAGATGCTCGTTGCGGCCCTTTCTTATTTCGGCCGCAGAAGAGTTGATACCGGCAAAGACATGTGTCGTTCTGCCCTTGTGCGAGGAGGCGACGGCAAGGGACATGACAGTATCTTCGTCGCGCGAGAGCTGGACCTGACCCGCGATTCGGATCTCATCTTGGCGAGAAGTGTCCAAAATAGTCTGGTATAGGCAGTATGTAAGCTCAGAACATATGTGATATGGGAGTGTTCTTCATTCTCTCCTTTTCTCCTCCTGATCCCATCAACTTCCACATGCATCCCAGTGACTCGACGCCGCGCAACGCACGCCACCACGAGAAACTCACAATCTTGTTATCAACACCTGACCTTCCGGCGCCACCTCCGCCTCCAATTATTAACTTGGTCGCATCTTGGGGATCGAAATCGACCGCATAGATAGGGTAGTCGATTTCGATTTGTGCGCGGGGAAAGGGAGGAGCCATAGTAGGTGATGGACAGTCTAGGATCCCTGCAGACGGCACCTGACGCGCGATTCTTCAATGTACAGATGAAAGAGGTCTGTTCTTCTAGTTCAAGGAATGGAGAAGATGTCGTCGGGTGATAGGGATTCAAGACGGGCGAGGAATATGCTCGAAGTAAGCGTAGGAGAGCTCTGACGTTGGATCACGATTCACGCGGGGCCTGCGCCGCACAGCCTACAGGGGTACCAGGGGCTGTGGGCCCTGGGGATTGCTGAAGACAGTGCCCATTATAGGTACATATCTACCTAGGTGCCTAAGGTGTGTATGTAGGTATGTATGTACGGAGTATATACCTACATATTGCATGTATGTATGTATGTATGTAGACGAGCATTCTTCAATAATGGTCAGTGGTCACTGCAAAACCTCCAGGAAGTCTCGGGTGTTTATTATGCTTGCCATATTACGACGGAAAGAGGGATCAAAATAGTACATATGTACGTACATTTTTCGCAGCGCTAAAACTCATATCATTTCCGCCGCGGCGCCTCGAGGCATCCCAAGTCGCTTGAGAGATGCACTCAAGTTACAGAGGGAATCATGGCGTCGGCAAGGTGCGCCATTTATGAATTTGGAACTGTTGAAATGAGCGCCTTTCATCAAGCGGACTTGTACTCTACTCCGTACTCTGTACTGCAGCAACAATGACGTCACTTAACGTAAGGAGGCCGTGTTGCATGCTAATAAAGATGCGCAATTGAGTGCAGAACTCTTGAACGGGATCAAAACGTGGACGAGTTTCCACGCGACGCGCCAGAGGGTGAGGAGTTTTGCGCTTTTCTTGGAACCCGACTCTATGCGCGCCGCATCAACTGCGTCTGAACACCATAGCAGTCACTGTACAGACCTACCTACCTCCTACATGAGATAGGTATGTACATCATGAACCTCCATCACATATCAATGTATACTTCGCGGCCACGGCAAGCCCATCATCAGAATCCTCCAAGCTACAACCCCGTCCTGTCCCAGTCCCGCCATCTGCCGGGTCCAGCTCCGGCGCCTCCGATCCCATCCGGTCCTGACATTCCGACACGTGGAGTGAGAACCAACCCCTCTGCCAATGGCGGATTCTAAGCACATTATATTGTATAAGGTGGTTCAATATACAGCAGGCTGGATAGTAAGGACACGGTCTGTTTTCTTTGCCAACAATGGGCCTTGTTTGTGTTGGAAGGTGCTTGGGGGCTTTGTCGTACACATGGCTCCGAATGCTCGCTTCAGCGTCGGGTCCTGCATGTTGCCCAGGATGCATCATAAGATTGGAGAAAATTGAGTCAAGGGCCGACAATATACTCTCTCATGTGTTCTCATCCAAAGGCACTCATCACTGATCAGTCAAGTCTTCAAACCCATAGGCAGTGCGTAGTTCCCTGGTCTTGACGCATCGTGGCCGGCTTCATCAGGGTGAGCAACTCTGGTAGTGGCACTTATATACTCCATGTTTCTGCCCTGTTTTTAGCATTGGGGGGTGCTTTAGCTCAATGACTACCTAATGTATAATATTTAGTGTGGGAAAATGGCGCCCCGGGCGTACTGCGTTCTGTTCGAATTTTATCCCTGGCGACTGTAGTCTTGCTATATTTGACGGCACAAGGCCACACATACCGCTCTGTTGGTCTTCCTGTCACCATGAGCGGCAGATCCTTCTGCTTCCATTCCGTTTGGAAGTTGCTCGGGCACTGTTTTAGTGGTGACTCCGGATGCCGGCCTCAGCGTCGCGCACTGCGTATTACCCAGGGGCGAACGTGCAATGAACTTCAACGGAACAAGACCTTCGGAAGCAAGAAATGATCAAATGTTTTCCGGTGTCCTCAATTGGAAATCTGAGTAAGAGAATTCTATAATAAAGCACATTACATGAAAATGGCTCGCTCTGTGACGAGGCGGAAAGAAGCTGCTTCCCTGGCCTTGTTCGGGGGTTCATAAGCAATTTCTGTCGCAACACTATTTACACGCCAGCCATTCTGACGCTTCAAACCACGATACCAATTTCTTTTTGTAGCCTCAACAGAATATCGTGGCATAGGCCTCTGTGGCTGTGCCAGTGGCCACCTGTTAACCTTTAGAGGTCTCAGCCGCATAATGAAACGTCGTGCTTCATGATCGATCTCCTCCAAACAGAACACGTGCCGACACGCAGCAGAGAAGCTTTAGCGCTCACTCTGGAATGCTTGGTTTTATAGAAGGAGTGTTCACCTAGATCAAAGGGAACAGAAAGGGTGAAGGAACTTTGTAAGAATTGACTTCTTCAAGCGATATGTACCTATACGTATCGACTTGTGCGTGGCGAAGTCTATAGCGCGGAGAGCTGCTTTACTTGTCTCCCTCGTTTCCAGAAGTAGTTGAGCAGGAGAGTATAACTTGTCGTGGCGCCACTGGTCCCTGGACGCCATTGTCCAGTTCGAGCATCTCGTTTGTGGGCTTTCCTGGCCTCACATGTTCGATGGTCGGCAGCGATACCTCTGGCTTTGAGGCATCGCAGTCCATCCTCGCTCCCAGAGGAAAGCAACCGTTACGGGGCTGAGCCGGACCCGAATCCGGATCCGACATACTCGAGCTAAATCTGTGCCCCCTTATTCTGAAGCTGGCGCCTCAAGTCTTCCAACTCCTTGAAGGTTTTCTGTATGATTTCTTTATGTTGCTGTATTCTTTCGTCGCGTTGATGTAGCATATCACCGCATTGCTGAATCGTTTCGTCTCTTTGCCGTATTGTATCTTGGGCTTTCTGCAGCTTTCTTTCGGATTCCTCGAGCTTATTCATGTTTTCTTCAACAATGGATTTCTTCTTTTTCCGAGAACGTGTCGAAGCTTCGGCGTTTCGCTGCCGCTTCTTTTGCGCTTTCAGCGATCCCTTCTCTGTTTCAAACGCCACAGGTATCTGATTATTTCCTGGCAAATCCAGGAAAGCCTGTTGTCCATTCATATCCTCTACAGCTCCAAAGTCGGGCCATCTCAGCAGCTCCGCAGACGGACTCGCTGTTGATCGAATTGTGGATGTGAGATGACTTGACGCCCTAGCCGGAGAGAAGGCTTGGAACTTGCCGGCATTCACGGGGTCTTCGCGATATGAGTCACGGTGGACTGACTCATACGAGCGTTCGATATTCCTCTCGTACCGCGCAGTGAGAGACGTCCCTCGGTTCTGCGGAGACGACTGCCTCAAAATCGAGGGCGCATCGGTTACGTGTGTGCATGGCGCATTGCCGAAGTAATAGCGCCGTCCTTGATCACTTTGATCGTGATGGGGACCATGTTGGCCAGGAGGGAACTCGTCAGCAGGAGGTTCGGCGGCCCATTGGGTTGCCTCCGATGACAGCGTTTGTGTTGGCGAGTTCAAAAGACGTGCAATCGAAAGAGGCCCTTGTCTTCTCTGAGCAGTGGCGCACTCTGGCATCGGATATGGAGTGGGCTACTTGGAAATTTGAGGGGCCGTATGAGAATGAACTGTATCATGTATCAGTTGCCAAATGACAACTCAACAGTTCCAAGGATATGTGTGCGAATTGCAGACGCAGTTGAGGTGTCGAACCACGGTCTGCTCCGTTCTCGTGCTCGTTCCGATCCAGTTATAAGATCAAGGCGTCGTCTTTTGATGGCTTCGATAGTACGTACTATGATGAGGATTGGTCTGAACCAAGATGTAGTCGGGCCTTGGAATTATCGATACGGACCTGGTCAACAAAAGGGGATGTACGAATGAAACTTCGAGGATAAGAGACGGGCAGTTGAAGAAGCGAAAGTCGGGCTTATGTATTAGACAGATCAAGTGTCGAGTGCAACGTCAAGCTAGAAGTAGGGAGCCTGAATCCGACTTGCCGGAATAGAGAGAAAGTACAGGCTCGGCGCACGGAAGGGGGTGTGTTGGGTGCTTTCGGTGAAGAAATGCTATCACCTACCTCTCTTCGGGTAGCGACCCCGGGAAGCTGTGATTGATGGGTTGTATCAGATCAGGAGAGCATCAAAGGCGAAGAACTGTTCGCATCGGACACAACGTAAAGCGATATGTGAGGATGTGAATGGCTGGAGTCAGCAAACCACGCGACGTCGAAGTGCCCGCCCCTGAATAGTAAATACTACGTATGTACGCTTTCAAGCACTGCCGAAGGTGTCTCACAAGAACGATCAAAGATCAAGAAGATCATTTGAGAGTAGGGCAAGAGCGTGCTTTGCATACTTCCATGTAGGTGTTGGACCCCTGACTCTGCCATCAAAGCCAACCACCAACGTCGGATATGCAAAGCCGTGCTCGGTATGGGACCGCAGCATGTCTTATACGGATTAATCCTCCGTAATACGATCCCTGTTCTTCTCTTCCTCGCGCCCTCTTCTCTAATGCACAACGTGTCGCAAACTCAGCTAGCATGAGCAAGGGTGCACATTGCCAGGCTCCGCGGTGCTATGGCCACCCCGGCATTGACAGGGCTTGAAATGTTGGGTGGCGTATTGAAGGTGGCCCTGACTGAGTGACAAATAGTCTTTCATCGCCATGTCGCAAGACATTGTGCAAAAGCCTTGGCAGCTTTCTAGAATCCTACCTAGAAGGAGAGGATCGCCGAGCTTGGTGAGCGTTGGTAAGAGGTGTGTATAGGTCGTCTGCCTCGTTAGAAACACTACTAGTAGTATCAGTCAGCTTTCTCGGTGATGGGATTACGGGTCCGGCCGCCTTGCTTGATGAGGCCGTCAATTTCAAGATGGACGATCTGCCTAGTTCACCGCATTTTACGCTGACAAGCGTTGTGCTTCTATCTTAGGGTGAAAGCCAGAGTCATGCTAGGCAGTCTTACAAACCATAAGTTTGTGTGAAATGATTAGGCAGATGACCCCCATGATAGCGCAAATAGGTTCCTTTTTGAGAAGCTTGAGATGATAATAACAACCTGAGATGGAGTGGTTCGAGTCCATAATGAGCAGCCAGTGACGACATATCCTTTGGATGGAGGACAACATGATATTAGCTTGATAGTAGCGGCCTGTCGGAATCGCCGAGATAATCCGACACGGAGACACACCAGCCAACTCGACTAACTCGACTGAGTAGGGTGAGGAGTCGCGTGATACGGCTTATGCACGGAGATGACAAGACAACCGCTTCCCATTCAGGGATTTGCCTTGCTTAGCTCCAAAAAGGCCCAACATCCCGATCCCGTCTCTTCAGGTTTTGTCCTTGATCGACGCTAGCATTCTCTCAAGGTCGAAACAACGCCGTCTGATCGGAAGACCCAGGTGGGCTAGAAAAGTGATATTCTACTCAAGCACAGGCCCGTGATGCCGAAGTAAGAGAGGCCAGGCGGAGGCGGCCGAGCTTTCTTAACAAGTCGCTCCAGCCGCCACTGTATCTCCTTCTGCAGTGACTTTCTGGGGACTCTTGGGAGCTTTCAATTTCGGCATCTTTTGCTGTGGATGTGGCAAAGCCAAAACGAGCGCCATGAGCAATCAAACGACCGGGATTAGATCGGCCAGAACATTGCAAGAGCAGCTTGAGCATCGTGGCGCCATATAAAATGGGCTCGGCTTGGTCGGAAAACCACCACTCATGACCTGGAACAAGGTCCCCCACACAGTAAAGCACCCTGGTAATTATCACGTTCCCTGTCGACAAATCAATTTACGGAATAGGCCTAATTGAGGCCGCTTCAGGTGAAGGACAGACTGCGTTTGAATGACGCGCCGCTCGGCAAGGAGATGACGGGCCCTCGAGCCTCGAGGCACCGACCACAACTTGTGGATTGACCAGATTGAAGGTTGATTAAGGAGTTTTGAGGGGTGTGAGTGAGGGTAGCCAGGGAAGGCCAATTGAGGTCAGTCGGCCAAAGATGGCTTGTCCACTCATCGGCATGATGTGATAATGTGCAGAGGAAGGTTGCGAGCCCGTGCGATCAGTCAAGTACCTAGATTGGCACATCGGATGCTAGAAAAGGGCTTGTAAGTGATGGTGATGTCTTGCCTCATGTTTCCGACCGGTTATGTAGTACAACAGGCGAGTGGTATGTATCAGCTCAACGATGGTCCAGCCGCAGTGCGGTGTGTGTAAATACCAGTATAGGTATACTCTTCTGCCGTCCATAGCTCAGATTCGTTGTTATCATACGTATGTCGTGTCGTCTTGCATGTCGCGCGCGTCATGTCGTGCATATCCAAGGGTCAACTTGGTAGTCGTCGCGACGAGAGCACGAGCAGCAACTTCTGACTGACAGATCATGGCGTTTGGATCGTAGGTACTCCGTATGCAGTACTCTGTACGGAGTCCATGTACATTCAATTCATGTAGCGTCTCGTGAGTCGTCACTCGAGCCTCTTGGCGTTGGTTCTGTGAATTCGAAGTCAGCGCGTTGGCCGAGGTCCAGTGCAGACGCAGCGGGTTTGACGCTAATTAATTACAACGAGTCCTACTACATACATAATGACTAGGAGGTACGTACATATGTACTCGTACCACCCAAAACCTCTAGAAAACAAATACATACTTGCACCACCTACTCCTACTCCGTAGAGGTACCAGGTACCTATCCCTCACCCCAAGTGGCAGCAACCAGATTCATCATCGTCAGTCTCAAATTCTCAACTCGTTCCGCCCACCGAAAGGCCACCAGGAATCCAGCATCCTGACTTCCCACCCGACTTGTACTTCTACGACCTCCCTGTCCGACGAGCTTAGCAGCGAAAGGCAAGCGAAATGACATATTGATTTTGGCTCCATTGGTTGGTAAGATTGAATAGGTATTCGATAGATGCTGCCTCAGGTTGCTCTGGTACATAGTCGTTTCACTTCAATGTTGCCTGTCACGTGGTTGGGTAACTGAACTGAGCTACATACATACATACATGTCCATAGCAACGACTTCCGGGGCGATATGAATTGCAAAACAGCGATGGCTGGTTTGGGTTGGAACTTGGAAGATGTGGGAAAGTCATTGTCAGCAGGTAAGTACTCTGTAGTCTCAGATAAGATGACGGAAGATGATATAACTGACGAAAGAAGTATTGGACAGACCATTGCCGTGACATACGAACAAAGCGCGAATACAGTTCGAGATTGAGATCGTATTTGAGGGGCTACAGCGGTGGTAGAGCGGGCACACTGCACAGCGGATCGTCCCAAACCCAGCATAGCTACACAAGAACACGGGCAGAGAAATCTGGTCATTTGAGACACCAGGCGCATAATTCATCGTAGCATCAGTGCCATCTGTCCTTCTTTATGGGCTGGAACGAAAGCGATACTCTTCTGCAACATTTGCCGCCCATGTCGTGCCCTGTTCGAGGCGAATGGTAAGCGCGTGCATTGTGGTACGACACGACTACACACACGCCTATACACTCTCGAAGAAAGCCTCGATGAGACCAGGCTGATGAGCCTTGGAAGCTCCAGCCCATTGACTTCCACAACACATTGAAAAAAAGAACAGACTTGCAGCCTGCAGGCAACTATGAAACGAAATCCGTCCTCGCCATCATGGCAAGGTCGGTCGTCAATGATCGCAGAGCTGGCTCAGAGCTCTAAACGCCGTGGAGGTCCATTCTAGGGGGGGGGGGGGGGGGTGACGAGTAACCAGGCACAGACAGATTGCTTGGTTTGAGCCACCGAACGCCTAAAGTTGAGTAGGGCTAAATCATAAGCGTTCGGACGTGGGCACTCTCAACAGCGATAGGTTCAATCGCTTGCACGGCATCTGGCTGGCATAACAGTATCGCGGTCGTGCAGTTCATGGCTCATGCGGAGGCGGCCCCTCTTTCTTTGCCGCCAATTCTTCTCTGGCCTCTGTACGACAACGTGGCCTGGTTGGTGGGCGTTCTGAAATTATATTTTATTCTGCTTCTGCCAGAAGGGGAATGCAAACCATCATGGTCAAAGCCCTTGCCTAATCCGTCCAAATTCGCCAAGGAACTGAAGTCTGACTGCGGACGCGGACTGGACTTGAAGACGAGGCAGCATACAGAGTATGAAGGCAACAGGTCAGCTAGTGCGGGTGGACATGGAGGCGGATATTTCCCAATGACCAGCTCAAGCATAAATCCATCACGATGTCGTCCCACTTGGACTATCGGCTTCTTGTTCTACCCATGAGGACGACCGACCACCACTAATGTAGCCCGCGCAACAGGTGTTGGAAATGCCGGATATTGGGGCTGCTACATAGGTCTATCGGTGCCCGATGGTGTACGTGTTGGCGCCAGGCAGATGTACTGCCATCTAGTGGTACTGTGCCTCAGACAAACTCCAAGCCAACACATCTCTGGGGAGCCTCCAATAGATGCCGGACACACGAGGCACCCCAACCTCCGACATCCGTCAAGCTACACGAATCTGCACATCACGGCAAATGGCGGAGAAGCATTGCATGCCGTCACTGCCTACGTCTTCTTGAAATGCTGTGGAAGCAGAACATTTTACATGACGGCGGGTGGACACGAAACGCCCAGGGGCCGGTAAGGACGGATCTACGGAGTATGGCGCATTCGCACCAATATGGACGCTGAAGTTCATGTAGTAATACGTGAAGTATGCCAAGAGGTCGCCATCGTTTACAATGGGTTCGTGGCCAGTAGGGGGCCAATTACGACGTCGAAACACCATGGCATCAAGCTACCTAGATATCGACACAGCACGTGTTCCAGCCATTCATCACGCAACGAGAATTCGTTGCGGCGCGCGGTTTTTGCGATGCCGCCGGATCACTACTCGATGCTCTCAGGGTTTTTCATGGCAGCCAACTGAGTCAAGCAGGTAAAAGTCCGCCAGTGCGTCTGCGTATAGCCGGCAGCAAGACGGAAGATCATGATGGGCAATAAAGGCTGTGACGAGCTAGTATTGCGGGCTTCGAAACAAGGCGCCAAGCTATTGTTCACCATTATACGGAGTAGGGCAGGATGGTGATACTACTCTGTACAATGTACATACATACCGAGCGCTCAGAGCTTTTCGTGCGAGACAGACAACTTGGTAGGTAGGTATGTATGTATGTAGCAGCCCGCAGGATGTCTGTACATGCCTATGTCTGGCATCTAGTTGTATGACGTGCGTTCATATGCCATCGCACGACGGGTTGGTCTTGGCAAGCCATCCGCACTGCGCAGGTACCTTACGTCGCACCGTGGAACCTGTCAATCTTGGACCCACATGCCGTCACATTTGCCTCCTGCCTGCTCTCCTCAACTGCGCCCACCGTTGTCAACGAGCCTCTGAACACACACCACACATCACACATCACACATCACACATCACACATCACACATCACACAGACTAAGCTCAGAACCTCGCATCACACATCACACATCGTATACCAATCATTGTATGCGCGACGCGTTGCAAAGACATGACAACAAATTTGAAGAAAATAACAGGCCACCTTTCCCTCAAGGCACAGTCCTCTTCACAAGCCAAGGGTCAGATAAGCACAATGCAACATTGGTTGGTCGAAAAGCCATGGCTTGACCTAGGTTGTGGGCTGGCCGAAGGTCCTTTTTTCGAGAAAGAGACCGAATCCGTACGGTTCGTCGATATCGAAAAGAAGAGACTGCATTCAGTGCCGTTGAACGGAACCGAGTCGTCCGTTCAAACGTGGCAGCTTGATGTTTGCCCGACCGTGACTTCTGATATCGAGGGCGTTGACCCGCGAGAGCGGATTCTGATTGGTATCAAATACGGACTCGCGGAATTTGATCGGAATACGGGATCGTACAAGATATTGGCACGCTTCAGCGATCCAGACAACGAGCGTCTACGCAGCAACGATGGAGCTGCCGATCCTCACGGGAACTTTTGGCTGGGCAGCATGACTGACTTTGGACTGGGTGAATTTCAGCCAGAGGGTGAGTGAATTCTACAATCGAGTGTCTTGTATTGTGACTGGTGAAATCCGGCCCATACTTGTGAGCACGCATTGATGCATCATGAGTATCATTGGACGACCGCTGACGATGCACTCAATTGCCCCTGGAGCGTCCGTGAGGCTAAGCAGGCTCTCTCTATCGTTTCCACAAACAAGACGGCGGCAATCAGCAAGTCGTGCAGGGTCTCACAATCCCGAATTCGATTGGATGGTCCTCTGACAATACGCTCATGTATTATACTCACTCCAAGGTTCGCGAGATTTACGTACTTGACTATGACCCTAGCACGGGTGATGCAACGAATCAGCGACTATTCTATCGGCACCCAACTTCGGGTGAGCCAGATGGGTTCCGCATTGACGTCGATGGCAACCTTTGGACAGCGATATATGGTGAGAGCCGGGTCATCAGGATCAATCCCGCGGGACATGTCACGGGTCAAGTCTCGCTGCCGACTAGAAACATTACATGTGTACAGTTTGCCGGGACCGAGCTCGTCATCACGTCTGCGGCAGATGAGGATGACGAGGGCCCAAGCAAGCGATACGGCGGCAGTTTGTTCAAAGTGAATGTGGGAAAAGGAGGACTGGAGCTTTTCAAATACAAGATGTGAGGAATGGGATATGCATCTCATCCACGTGAAGGCAAGATAGCAGCATTTTTAGATGCTTCCGCGGGCTCCGTAGTTGAGTCATAAGCGAGCGAGGGGCTCCGCGACAGAGCCTGCATGAGCCGTGACAGCGTAACTCGAGGCAGGGCAAGTCAAGGACAATTGTCGGACATGCAATCGAGGTCGCATGGTGTCGCAATTTGCAAAGGCGTCCGTATGGGACAAAGGAACACTTCAAGCATGATGCACGGAAGAGGAGTAAACAACCAAGTATACTCGGTATACTCAGAGCAAACGCTCAGCATCGTGTCTTGTTGTATGTACCAGTCATCATCATCTCAAATCGAGTGCATGCGCTTATTCGACCAGGAACGTTCTATCATCTCTGGATGTATCGTGACTGGAGCCGAGTGGTAGCAACTCCTCACCAGCCTGATTTGTCTCATGCTCATCCGGCGACAGGAGGGAGCACTTATACTGTACTATCTCAGCAACCCACGACCAACAAACCGCGATGCGAACTTCGTCATGCGACCCTCAGCAGGTTGAACAGCCGAACCTACGGCTCAACAATTAAGACGAACGATGCTCGGGCACCTCGAGGGTCCAAGCCCTGGCTGAGGCAAGACGGGCAAATTAGAGCAGAAGACCTTTGGAAACACCCAGGGAACCATAGGAACCCGGGTTGCCCAAACACACAATTTAAGTGCTCTTTTGCTGGTCCGTGTTTGTCTGCACCGTCCTCGTTGCAGCGGATTCTGACATGCACCATGCGGCAATTGACGTACGGGTTGTAGTCCGACTGTCTACATGCGTTCGTACATTACTTCATACGTGCGACCCAGCTCTGCGCCTTGACGGTGCGCACAGGCAACAAGAAAACCCACCCCGTACTGGCTCAACAGTACCGAGCCACTCGAAGGCGGCATCATTTGTATGTTAGTCATGAAGGGAGAAGTTGTTTGTTGTTGGCATGTTACCTATCCTCAGAGGGGACACTTCTTTTCTGTCTTGAGTCTTGATGCTTTTTTCTCGGATTCTCGTTGCCCCGTTCATCCTGACCCCTGTGTTCACCACCGAAGACACTGCTCTTTTTTTGGTATGCACGTACGTTTTGTCAACGCCCATAGTCTAGGTATACCGTACCGTATAGTTAACCGATGATCCCCAAGCAAGAGCTGCAAAGACAGCATAAAACGATCAACTCCGTGCATGGGGCACACAACCATGTGTCTGTCTGGGTATACGCACGGCTCGAGACTGGCGGCAAGTCAAAGGAAGCAAGCCGAGACTTCTATTTCAATGAAAAAGGGAAACCGGCGACCCAAAAAAAAAAAAAAAAAAAAAAAAAAAAAAAAAAAAAAAAGAGAAAACTACTGGGGCAAGAATGTGACGCATCATATTTGCGTCCTGTTCGCTAGCGTTTCTTGTGTCATAGCATTGTGTCATGCAGTACTTACGTATTCATCCGTGTACACGCCGAGTCCATGACCATGACATGAGCCCATGAGTTGTTTTTATCATGTCCGGCGAGTGAATAAATCAGGGGGTCTGAACCAACTCGAACCCGGAAGGCCTTTGGCACGTACTACTTGCCGACGACTGTTTTCTTAGTCAATCAGAAAGCTGACCATCCAAGTCCCCTGATTTAGTTCATGGCTTCTTCCGTGTTTTCTCGGATTCATGACATTCGTCACTAGTCTGGCGCTTGTCGCAGTTCCAAAATCTCAGACAACAACAAACCGACTTCAGTGGTTAGCATCTGAACAAAGGGTCTTACGTTTCGGGTGAGAGATACGCCAGAAGATTTCAACACGAGGCGCCAGTCATTCTTATGCAAGGAACTACATGTCTCTTGCTTGTGAGAAGAGCTTTTCCCTTTGGTGGTCAGTTGACAGTCCTGGACTCCTGGGGGGGGGGGGGGCGGGGAGAGATGATTGTGCATCTGCGGCTGCTGTATGTCTTGTCACTTGTGCCCACTGGCACGGCTTCTGCGAAGTTTCCATCTCCGGCGCTCCGCCGGGAAAGTCTCGTATTGATGTGTAAGAATTACGTCGGCGATCATAACAGAACCACAATACGTATCAGGAATCTTCGTCCCAGTCAAGTCGTTGCTGCTGCTGCTGCTGCTGCTGCTGTTGTTGTACCCTTACCCCCCCTACCCCTACCCCTACCCCCCCCCGTGATTTACAATGTCCGAACCTTGAAAACCGACGCCTCAACTGGCAAACACGGAACAAGAATCACGACCTGAGATAACATCGCGGTTAGATTTCCCCTCGGGTCGCCCCGTACGACGTATCCGTCGACGGGCTCCCTCGTGAGTCGTAAACAACAAGCATTTCGGTTCACAGATGGGATTTGCCATCATCCTTAGGCAACGAGGAACGGAACCGCACGACTAAGACCACAAGTTCGTTCTGCGAGGCAACATAGCCAATATCCCTCAGCGGAAGAGCAACCGTATCATGTATGTTGTTTCGCAGAACGAATTTATGCTCTTAGTCTCTCTTGTCTTGCTCCATTCCTGGTTGGTTGGTTTCCTCTACTCAAATCACTAAACACAATCATTCACCCACAAGACGTAATGTTGTAAGCCTCGATCCCTCCCTCCCTCCATCACTGTGATAGAGCCCTCACCCCTAGACAGGCCGCAAGTCTGACCGCTCAGGACGTCGAGGAGACGGGTTCTTCTCACAGGGAACATGAGCTTTATGAGCTGGCCAGCTGCGAGCTACCAGAATATACAAGTCACACACAGGTGAATAGTTCAAGAGTGAGCTAGCATCTCACTTACATCTTGGCACCTTCGAGTCCGAATGGGATTGTGAAAGAAGTCAACTTCATATAAGCATCTAAATGTTGACATCATCACGCAGCCCTTCACGTACATGGCATCGACTTTGATTATCAATGAATTGTCACGAGAACGAATACCAATACTAAACACTGTTTACATGGCGTCGCTCCAAGTTTTTGCCGACTTGATGCCAACCCCGCTGGCACTATTTGCATACCCAGCTACAATTTGTACTTCCTCATCACTCGCGAACAATGCCCTGTGCATATCATTTATTATCTCTCCCCCTGAGGTCTGTATTGATCACGAGATTTTCCCGGTGTCTCGAATGGACCACAACGGTTAGTGCTTCGATTCCCAGTTCATCAGCAATACTGCCTTCGTAACGAGACAGGACCTCGTTTCCTTTCCACTGAGATTCTCCTTCGCAAAGTGCCAACACATCTCCACTCGATAGTATCTCGTCCCGTAGTCTCAGATATCGGCTTCTCCAGCTGCACGTCCGAGGGCATCCAGTCGTCGTCCTTTCGCTGGCTGACTCGTTTGAAGAAATAGTTGGGCTTCGCTTCGGAGATCCGGGTACCTGCTTCGCTTCGTCACTTGTACTATCCTTCTCAAAATCGTCTTGAACTTTCTTCCAAGCTAGCGAGTTCTCAATGGCTCGAATGCTGAGCCGCGGCTCTGTGAACGGATCCTCAAGGCTAGAATGATTGTCCTTCACAGATCGCACGAGCGAGTCGCTTCTATGACTGCATCTTTCAGACGGCTCAGCATGTGACACATATCTTTGTGATTCCGTCAAGTCGCACGACTCGCACACGATATTCACCTGTGCCGGATTCAGTGCGCTTCGTTCTGGTTTTACAAGCTTGCATCGCCAATCGGACACAGGAGTGGTCGCTTGTATCATCTTGTGTTGTGAGGACTGTCCCATGCCTTCGCGTTTTAGATGGTCTCTCCCCATGTTTCGGGGGCTTATGGGGCTATCATTAACTTCTTCTGCTGGGTGCAGGCACTCAAGAGAGCTTGGAGCTTTACCAAGCATTTGCCGGGACCACGGAGCCGAAGGCTGCTCATCTGTCCGTGGAGCATCGGCTTCAACCTTTGTGAGACGAGGCCATGGTTCAGGCTCTGCATTCGGGTTCTGAGGCTTAGCACAAAGATATGTATCCTGTCTGTGTCTCTTGTAGCCTGTCAAGCTGGGCAAATTGTTTCCCGAGCTTGTTGCCGCAGGCAGCAAGACATTTACGGAGCGCTCAGGTACAACTTCATGATGATCCACGTCAAATTCCGGGTCGATGCCGAGCACACTGATCCCTTGAAAGCTCTTTCTGCCAGTGCTGTCGGCAGAGTCCAGATTCTTCAATCTGAGTGTTAATGGCTGTGGTCGCAAACCGCTTTCCTGATTCCCATGCGCTCCAGCGTCTGCTGGTCCTTTGATTTCTTTGATACTGTTAGGCCCTGGAGTCGCTGACACTGGACGCAACTTGCGGTAGTCATGGGACGCCAGAGGTCGTGGATAAATGAATTCCACCCTCTTCCCTTCTTCATCTGGTGCATTATTCTGGACGTTACGGCCACGTTCGGTGACGCTTGATCCGTCATCGTCATCATCACCATCAACTTCTAGGCTTGATGGCTGGGACCTTCGTGGAAGCCTTGTAGGGGTTTCTTCTGCAACAGTCGTGACTAAAGTGTGCGCCATGGAGTCCCTACTTCTAGGCCGATATTCTGCATCATTCTGGTCCAAAGTGTTATGAGACTTGTGGAACTCTTCAGCGTGGCGACAGAGCTTGCCAATCTTGCCCCGCATGGAGTTGTGCTTCAAAGCGGCGAAATTTGGATTTCTATCCATGTCCCTTTCCTTCACCTGGGCCGAACAGCAAAGACTGTGTCTCTCAATGTTTTGCAGGGGATAGTCTTGCTTTTGTTCGAGATGCTGATGACACTTGACTTCGTGTGAGGGGGCAATCTTTGTTGTTTCATCCAGGAACTGCCGAGGAACGCAATCGGAGAGCCTTCTCGGCCGACTGGCAAAACCATATGATGTTGCCTTCTGGGGGGCCGAAAAGGTGCCTTGAGGGTATCGATCAGCCAAAAAGAATGGATTGCCCGTGACGGGGCCTCGGCTTGGTGTTTTCGGCATGGCCCTGGCAGTGGTCGTTGGTAACAAGGAAGCTTTGCGCAGATTAGCATCGGGGCATTCCACCAATGCTTCTGTTGCTGAGACTTTTCTCAAATTGTCGGTCCAAATGTCAGAATTACCCTTCAACCGTTCAGAAGCACATTTGTAGCAAAAGTCATGTCCGCAAATGCCACAATGCTGTTCATCTGGGAGAGCTTCGCCACAGGAGTGGCACAATTGTGTCGCTTCATTTTCACTGTGTCGGGATCGTTTGTCGGTTTTAAGTGTCAATCCCAGAGGAAATAGCGCGGAATCGTCTTCAGTCTCTTCGACGAACTGTGTTACTGCTTCATCTTCCGAGACTTGGTCTCCAGCGGACATTGAGGGTGCTCTGCAATAAACGTTAGCAAACCTGAAGGTCAGTGTTGCGAGACGAGTATTCTAACAGGGTTTCTAATAGCACAGCCTGTTCGGAACCCAAGGTATGGTCTCTTGACGAGCCGTGTCTCGACTCCAGGTGACCACTCCTCTCCAAGGCTCGGCCTATAAACGTCTTGTCTAGTGACAACGGGGTTGTGCTGAGGCCTAAAATATTTCGAGAAGCTGGAGTGGCAAACCGTGCATCAACTCGGCGGCCCCATCCGACCTTGCTATCGTCTTTGCTGTGGTCCATGATGATGGACGAATGTTTCTGCCGCGGCTGCTGGCAATTTGCGATGGACAAAAGATAATACTCGTGAGCGCCGGCAACACCCGGAGGGCATAGGTTCTCACGACTGAATGTATGTTGTCTGTGATAATGTCTGTCTGGCACAACCAACAGTGTCGGGTTTTGGTAAGAGTTGTCCTCGCCGTGAGTGGCGGACCATAAGTATAGAATAAGTGGACGAAAGAAAGAAGAGATACAAGTTTCGTCTAAGCTTGGGCAGCTCATGACTTCTCTAGGTAGAAAAACTGGATGCAGGCCTCGTCTTGCTTTTGCTGACTGAAGACTCGTCACGGCATTCGAGGGCAGGAGCAAGCCGCATCTGTTTCCGCCGCGTAGGTAAGCGCGACGTACGCATGAAAGGGGAGAGAGGCCGCGACACACAATGTCAATTCACACAAACGGGAGTATGGTTTTTGAATGACCGCACGGCGGCTGATACCAACTGTCTAAAGTTGGCGGTCATAGTGTTTATTGGTGTCTCTATTATTATATACATCATTTTTACCACTCTATTTCACGTGGGCAGAGAGAGACTCGAGAACCTATCACAGCTGTGGTTAGCAAGCGCTCATCGCACATGTTGAGAGTCTGTGGAAAACGCACCTCCAACTCAATCTTAGCCTCGGCGATGTCCTGCGCACTCCCGCTGCCGCTAGCAATCTTCTGAGCCTCCGCAATGCCAGCTCGAATGGCGTCGGCGCTGAAGTCCTCGATGGGGTATCCTTCGGGGGAGTTGATGCTCATGCTCGAGTTGGGCTGAACCGTAGCAAATCCACCGGCAACTGTCACGTTCAGTCAGCCACTGGTCTCTTCTATGCCTCTAAAGTTCTCCTGCGGATACTGCGTGGGTGACGAAGGAAGACGAAGGGAAGGGGGCGAAGATCGGTCGGCTGTCAGATTGATTTGGAGCGTGGAAAATGACATACGGAACCACTGCTTGGAGCTACCGCTCTCCTCAACAACCTCGACAACGCCAGGCTTGAGCTGCTCAATGGACGGGACGTGGTTTGCCAAGACACCCATCTCGCCAGACTCGGCCGGGATGTTCACCTGAACGACATCCTGTGACTTGTAGATGGACTATACAGACGGGCTATTAGCTTTCGTCCTTCTCGGCTCGCGCAAGCCAAGCGGGTAGATCGATTGCGTTCGGTAAAGGATGGATTCGTCCCCGATTACTCGTGATCGTTCGGAAGGTTCATACCTGGTGAGGCAGGGACATGGACAGCTTGATCTAAATCAACAGGTGGTTAGTTACGTCTCACAGTTCCGGAGGGGGTTCTCACGGATTGAAATCCTACCTTGTCAGGAACGGCCTCGGCATAGGTTCTCCGCTGGGCAGCTGCACGCAGGGCTGAGGAGGGGCGAGCTCGAATGGCCGCACGGGCGATGCGGAGGGTGTTCATGATGGGCTGATAGAACCTTATTGTGTTGTTGCGCAAAAGTAAGCCAGAATTGAGGCCATCCAACGATTCTTGCCAGGTACCGGGCAAATGATCGGCTACGGGGAAAATCCGACTTGCCTGATATCACGTGATACTCAGCGAGCCAAGAAATTTACACAATCTACGAATCAGTCAGTGCTTACCCTGGACGGTAAGTTCAAATTTTGTGAGACATCATTGCATCTCGATGTCCTGCGTTCGTGTTGCCTGACAGCTGTCATTCAGAATCCTCTTGCGATGCGTCGAGTGTAACATTTCGAAGACGCCTCGCTTTTCTATCCTTGTCAAACCATATGTTTGTGTAAGTCCACAGAGGGCGTAATGACATTGGTCATGGGCATCTGAATGGGTCAGATGCGAATGACCTCCGTCAAACTCGTATTCTTGTCATCTCGTGTTTCCCAACACCTTGACGAGTTTCATCAAACATAGAACTACAATATCAGATTCTCTTCTCCTATACTTCTGTCGAAATTGACACGACATCAGTCAGTATATAGCAATAGCTTTGCTCGCACAGGGTGCCTACCAGTCGTCGTATGCTTTGCATCGGACGAAACATCGACTTGACCACCTGCTTCCGCCTCACAGGCGCTCGCGAGTTGAGGAACGCATCGAGCTCATCGGCTACGTACGAATACGGAGTAGGGATCGACGTGTCGGAGCCATGAAACGCAAAATCCATCGTGTAACACACTGCCAGAAGCAACGACACAGTCAAAGCAACCCATTCGAGCAACGATCGGTACGCAACTGAACCTTCGCCGAACTGGCCTTCACACCAGTTTTTTTATGTGCAGCGCTGTGCAACATGTACTGTAAGCTTATTTTTTCGCCCCGAGGTTTTTGTAGCATGAGGCTCACATCATACGGAGTACATGGCTATAAGACCCGCGGAGCAAGGTACGGTATGATCACCCACGGATGTGACCTTTCTTCCCCTGAACTCAAGGTTCGCAAGGTTCTTTATGCCTCTGCGTTCTTATCTCATTACTTTCATGTAGGTAGTATTTGTTTGTTGATTTTTCCAGAAAAACGTCTCACTAAAATGAGAGTGTTTGAGAGACCGAAAAGGAAGAAGAGAGCTCTTTCCACTTAGACGGAAAAAGGGCCGAAGTTGAACCTCCTTCGGACGAGCACCGATTGCTTTGTCTGGGCGGCCCCGCGGAAGAATACTCTGTACGGACTACGGAGCAGGTACTGAGTACAGTAAGACTACAGTAAGACAATGGAGGATTTGTGCTCCAACACCACCATCCAGGGCCCATCCAGGTAGACAATGTCACCGGCGGCGGAACTTTCCGCCTGCGTACAACCTTTCAGTCCATCTACAACCGAGCGCCAGCTCAATCCTACAACACACTGCACAATCTTGGAGTTGGGAGAGGAAGTTGCATCACGAAATGGACCCTTCACCAGGTTACCTATCCGAAGCCGACCTTGCCAGAATGCCGAGCCGTTGGCGCGATCCGCCAGCAAGATGGTACGATGTGTCCCGGCGACTCCCGGGCGAAAATTACTCTGTAATGTCTGTAATGTCTAACCGGACGCGACGCAGTACATATACACATACATATGTAGTCGGGATATGATGTGAGACGCGACAATGTGCGGTAGAGAAGCAATTGTTGTGTAGAAAAAGAGGGGGAAATTACACGCCCGTGCTTCGTACCAGCCTGCCACTTGTCAAACGTGACATTCCAGCCCCCGTTCCAGGTCTAACGTCAATTATTCGAAACACTCAAGTGAGGCACAAATTCGCCAGCAGAAAATCCGCCCGGGACTCGCTGATTTAGCAAACACGTACAGTACATGTCGCAGTGATTCAAAGATACGCAACGAGGGCATCAAATCAGATGTGTCTGAAATGCGTACACGAGTTCGCGTGAGACATTTGGCGCGGCATTCGGCATATGTCCTCAGAATGGTAAGGGACAGCCGTGTGGCATCCAAGCTGCAGCCCATTTATGCCATCTATGTAAGTCATCCATGCCTTGGGACGACAAGACAAACCAGGCTTGACCATGCCAGCGAAAGTGTTCAAAATGTTTCTCGACTAGTCCTTTCTCGGCAATCCCGATCTGTTATCCCCACGGGCAACATATGTAGCTAACCTGGTGGTAAACTTGCCAAGAGAGCTGCAGCAGAAAAAGGAAGGGCATCAGGTCATTTGCTAGCCACGATGAGTGGTCATCGGGCTTTCTCAATCGCGACTGATAAGCTGTAGGTATCGTGAGGTAAATACAAACGAGTCAACGACCTCGATTCCCACTCACCGCCAGTATGAGCGCATCTTTCTGCCTCAAGTGCCCGCGGCATGCGCACGTGGGATACCATACATAGGTAATCAACCATCCTCATGATGAGAGGAACGCCGCTTGGCGACACGAAGAGTTTGAAACGCTAACCAGTCAGTCGGCAAAGCGCGGGAGGAAAGCCTTCTTGCGCCAACATGACCCTTCAGCATCTGTGCGGGTGGCGCGGACGCATGTGCTGATGTGGGATCATCTGCCCCTTTACGCGCCCATACCGCGGAAGGCATCTTAGGATGCGGGGTAGTACAGCATCTCCATTTCATGTGCGTCTCGTCCGGGAGATGTGCAGCACTGCAGGGCCGGCCGAATCGTCAAACCGCACATGTGAATGGACACTACCAAGTCGACAGAGGTAATCGGGCTCAGTTGTACTCTGTACAGACTCCAGAGTAGGTACACACGGTAATATACCTAGCTATGTTCAGGGCAATCTTCGTACACCACCGCATGGTGCGCGACTCAAGCATTAGGCGGATTGTCCAAACAAACTAGGCAGTTATGTTTACGGGGTAGAAATGTCGAATATCAAACGCGACGACTCGAAACCAAGTCAGCCATGAAACGATGCCTTTGGCCATGGATGGCAATGTTTCTCAATGCAACGCCATATTGAACCGCTCGAGAACCAACGTGCAAAAGCAGCTATCCCTGGCTCGACAACAGTCAGTTCAATCAGGATCAGGGGTGCAAACTGTGTTGGGGCTTTCCCAGAAAGGCAATTGAGAAAAGAAAAGAAGCCAGGCATTCCGATCGTCCGAGGCTGTTTTCGGCCATGGGTCAGGAAGGGACGCGGCAGAGAGTCAGGGACCAAAGGATCGCAGTACGAGACCCTTTTGACAACGTTGATGCCGGCAGCCGATGGAGAGGATGGAGAGGATGGAGAGGTGCAGCGTGCAGTGTAGCTCATGGAACTTGGTTGCCACACCGCAGCTTGCATGCATAAAGGGAACAAAGGGAACGGCAGTAAAGGGTCTGACTTGTCGAAATTGAAAATATGCATGCGCAGGCTGGTGAGCTTAGATTTTGGAAAGAAACTCTGAAAAGCCAATGGCCATGCCAAAGTAGGTACATAGCACAGGTCGGGCCGGGCTGTGGGAAGGCTGTGGGAAGGCTGTGGGAAGTCCTGTTGGAGGTCCTGTCAATGCCAGAAAGGCAGTTCATGGACTGGCAATTCTGAGTTGACATATGTACATAGGTACATACATACATAGTGCCAAGCCAAGAGCATAGCTGCATAGGTCGTGAATAGGAGAGGAAACGTGGGATACATAATTAAGAGTTTCTTGCAGAGATGCCGCTCGTCTGTTTTATTAACAACGGGAACACACATTTGCGCACATCCAGCATGCGACAGCAGCAACATGGAGTAGCAGAGACACTGTACTCGGGGAGATTGACGCTTTGCGCTTGGACAGCCACTTGCCTTCTATGTATGTATATACCCACATACCTAGGTACCCGAAAACACAAATACGCTGTCCAAACAAAACAAACAAGACCAGAAACTTAAAAACGTGGGCAGTTGGTCGTCGATTTACTTCTCGTTCTTTTGGAGGGCCTCGGTATTTTTGTCATCTAATTCTAACTATGTATGTAGGTACTCCTAGAAGTAGAGTGTGGCGTAAGTCCGGAACAATATTGCTCAAGACTCAAGAGTCGCTGGGCAGCTTTTGGACAGTACCGAAGATGGGCAAGCCGGAGATTCGAATATCTATATGTATACAGTTTGGGGCACATGTATGATGTGACGGTCCTGCGACCCGTGGACAAATTACCACCCTGATGAGGAAACATTGAACCGGTAGTCTACGTATTTGCTGACTATGGACTCAACCACGTGCGCATGGCATCCTTCATTACTCTTTTTATGCAACCTACGGAGTACATGTACAAGAGGGAGCTGGAGAGACGAAAAGGGACATCCGCGAGGCTGGCGGCAGCCGCATAGGTGCCGTAATGCGGCCCTGACCGCTGCTTTCGGTGATGGAGCCATAACCGAGGCCACGAGGACCGCAGGTCGTCCGGTGTTTAGAAAATAAGCTGACGTTCATTGGCATCAAGATGGGAACAACCTTGGCGGAATGAAACACTCATCATTACATACTCCACTCATTGCCATAGAGGTCATTTCATGAGAAAACAAACACTAAGGCTGCTACTCTGTAGGGTGCTATGTACATACGTATCAACAGAGACTTTGTGCTGGCTATTCATACTGTGTGCGTTGCATGTTGTTGTCCCCGGATGGCAGTGGAGATCGCCCCTCGCTCGAGATGAAGCAGGCTAATTGCATATTCCATAGTGCTCTCACCGTCTCCCGAATTACTGATTGACACCGCGAATTGGGGACAGTGGCGTGGTAGGTATGTACGGAGTACATATCATACCGTGCATCGGATCAGCACCAAAGTAAGCAACCGCATGCGCGTCTGTTGTATGTACATAAATGGAAACCCAGCAATGACGTCAAGTTCGTCATCGGATCTCCCGCGACGACGGCTTCCAGTCCCAGGGAATGGGCTGTAAGGCGGCATTTCTTGCATTTCTTTCGAACTCTCGGTCTGCCCGTCGCGGTAGTTCGGACCGTGACGCTTGGGTCCAGTTGTCTCTCACAGCCTCATTGGACGGCCTTGGCGGCTGGCCTTGGCTGACTGGCAGACAGCATGAAAACGACACAGTTACGGAGTCCTGAGTACATATGTATGTACATACATACATACATGTACCTACTGTATCGGTACGGCGGTCAAGCAGGGCCAGTCGGTATGTACAACCGGCTGCTTGGTTCGTTGGCAGCATGAAAAGAAGGGCCGCATATGCAGATTGGCAAGGTGCGTGCGCGTCGGACTATTTCTCGGACCGGGTGTCCCTACCTACTTGTACATACATACTGTGCCCGCTTACCCCCCATCACCCCGTGCCCTGTTCCCTGGCCCTGGCTCCCAGGAGCCCCAGGCCGTCCCATCCGGACACAGTGCCAAGTCTCGGCCGCTCCATTTTTGCTGAGCGGGTTCAACCTAGGCCACACAGAGTCGCCTTCTCCACGCTCGGCACTAAAGCATACGCCCAGCCCAGTCAGGAGCCAGCCATCCCAATGCTCTCCGCGTCTTCTGTCCTCTAGCTACGGAGTATTTACCGCTGGCTATGGACTCTGGACTCTGGCAGCCTGGTTGCGTGTACATATGATATCTACCTACAGTAGGTACATATGCATGTACGGTGTACCACTCTGCAGGCTCTGCAGGTGCGTACAGGTGCGTCGGAGCCTGGAGGGCCACCCAGTGTCCACTGTCTTCGTCTACATACTAGTCTTCTCTTGGTGCAAATTGGCGACTGCGGCGCCTGCCTTCTGTTTTCCCCCCTTATTAGCCCACCCACTCATCCCATGTATGTATGTATGTACCTACAAAATTCCCATGCTGCCGCCCCAATAAAGTCGATCGCCTTGCCCTACTTTTCCCTCCCATTAAAGGTGCCCGAGTACCCAAGTGCATTTTTTACATTCCCGACGCTTCATCCAACTTTGCCTACTGAGGACATCATTTGCGTTTGCACTCGCCGTCGCAAGTCGCCTCAACACCCTGCTTCTACGTATAAACTTGCACTCACCTCAACTTTCCTCGTGAGGATCGGCAACGTGGCAGTGCTTGAATTTATCTGCCGTCTCACCTGTGCCACCCTTCACCCGATTTCCTAGGTCCCTTCAAAGCTGCGTTACACCGGCCGCCAGTCCAACTTGACAGCCGCACACCACACCTTGTGCATCGTCACTTGCCAGTCTCACTCGTACAGTCCGCCACGCCACGGCCGGCTTAACGTCATCTTGAAGTCTGCCAAGCTCTTGCTACCGAAATACCTTTTTTATATCCGGTACTCCTACCACCGGATGCTCAAGGGACTGCATAGTCATCGATCAGCGCCGCTCTGGTTTTTCTCATAAGGAAGCGTCTCCGACGACCTTCGCGCCTTTGTTACCCCTCTTCATAACTTTGAACATTCAAACTTGTGGAAAATGTCAGATTCTCAGTTATAGCCCCACGGTCCGAAGGGCTATCGGAAGTCTTCGTCAAGTTTTGTCTTGAAACAGATCAGACGTCTGCACTGGCTTGCAGATTTCAACTTGCCTCGCGCTTCGCCGTCAACTTATTAGCGCGTCAAGGCCATCATTTCACAAACGTCAATCTCTGATCCTTGTTTCAAACGTCTCAGTTGCCAGATCTCGTTTTCCACACCCAATCCAGGTGGATCGATCCTGCTGCACCCAACTTCCAACTGCTCTCAAAAGTCTTATACTATACTTCGGAGCTTGATATCATTAGTGCGCTTTGCTCTCAAATCAGTGCAAGTATCGCGTCACAAATATGACTACTACTTCTCCTACATCGCAGGTGCCGACCTTGGTGGCTCTCGCCTCAGAGGAGGCCGAAGAAGTTGATGAACCTCCTGAGTCAAAACATAAATTCGAGAGAACCGTTATTCGACGCCGACAGGATCAGCCGTCCATGCTCACCAAGGCCATCATGGGTGAACTGGAAGAGCACCATTCACGACATCCCAAGTCTATTCTTGTTAATAGCCAGCGTCGACGCTCCATTACCAGTAATGTGAGCATTGCGTCAACTGCTGATCTCACCAGTGACACGGGCATGACTAGCCCCTGTCGCACGAATACACCAAGTCCTCCCATCCCGGAGATGGCTGGGCTCCGACTACATGCAGAAATCGCCGAGCGAATACAGACTTCTGCCGGCATGGACAACAGTGCACAACTTCCCAAGAAGCGCTGCATTCAATTCGTGTGCGCGGCCAAACCTCCCCCCCCACCTCAACCTATAGTTAGGGCGCCTTCTGCGGACCACGTACCGAAACGCCCTTCTGTCAAATTCGCTTGTGCAGCGCCTCGGCCTTATGCAACCCAGAGCATCCTGTCCAGACGAGTTACTGAGTTCAACGTGCCTCCTCGGTTGCCCACGAACTCGGCATCTCCTTCCACTCCCAAGAAGGCCTCCGCGCTCTCAGCTGCCCTCGACGCCTCGTCAAGACTGTCTTCAGCCCGTCGTTCCCCTGTGAAGGTGACGTCGTGTCGCCCCAAGTTCTTACGCGCCACTTCGAAGGATCTTGTCAAAGATGGCTCCCAATTCCATGAATTCGCCCCTGGTACTACCAGATTAGAAGACTGGATAAGGCAAAGTCCATCAGTCGTCTCAACCAAAATCACAATTAATGATACTTTGTCCAAAGAAAATCATTTCCGTCGTCTCGCAGCTGAAGCAGAGGCGGAGGCTGAGATGGAAGACACGGAGGAGACCGTAGACGCCGACGACGATGACATCGACGATGACATCGAGGATGAGGAGGATGATGATGATGACGATGAGGCCGCTGAGGAAGAAGAAGATGATGATGACGATGACGATTCTGATGGCTACCATACGGATTCTGAGACGGGCTTTGCCGAATCTGACGATGACGAGGATGACGACGAAAACATGATTTTATGGACTCCCAGTCATGCCACTGCTCGCCGAACTATCGTCGCTGCCAATCCCATCCGACGAACCTCTCTCCACGAGCCTCAGTCAGACTCCTCCACGGCGAGTCGCGCTAGTCGATCTAGTACGCGACGCGTCAGAACTAGACGCATCAAGATTGATTCGGTAGCCTCAGATTTGCCCGATAGTACCGATTTCGTCTGTGGTACGCTGGATGAAGATAGACCCCTTGAAGAGGCGTATCTTTCTTACCGAGCTGCTCGTAGAAGCGAGAAGCTCCGAATCATTCCTCAGGACATAGATCCGAGTTTTCCGGCTTCGGATCCTGATGATGACGATGAGGAGGAAATCTTTAATCCTGTTCATCATAATAGCGATGATGCATTCTGGTTTCAAGGCAATATGGATGATCTCCATCACGGCCAGCAAGATCGTTGCCGAAGACGCAAACGGGGTGAGCAAGTGTCGCCTCGAAAACTGAGGTCTCCACCACCAATGGCGAGACGTCATTTTTCTCCCCCGCCCAAGCCTCGCGGCCATTCTCCCAAGCCATTGTTTGGGCGTCCATCACCTAAGCGAATGCGTTCACCAGCACCAAAAGCGCTCACTACTCCGTCGCAAACACCTCGACAAGGCCCACATGTTCAGTTCCAATTAGCCGGGCGGCCTAACACGACGTTGACCAAATCTCTTCCTCGGCATCCTGCTTTGTTCACTGCCATGAAGAGCAGCAAGTCCACAAAGCAACAAACCCAGTCTGATGGTCACCTTCGTGGCGCCATCGATATCGTCAAAGGGCTTGAACGGAAGCGAGAGCGTCGCAAGGAAAAATTCTTTCAAAAGTATTGCAATCGCGCACGTCGAGGACAAATTCCCGAGCGAAAACACCAGCCCGGACTTGGAGCTGAACGCATGAAGGAGCTTGGGCTGCTCATGGCTGGCAAGAAGGACCCTGGCAATTATGTGCTCTCTGTCTAGGCAGGCCATTTCTGACGGTCTCCTTGTTCCATCTTCACTCGAGAGTTCTCCACAAACAGGATACTGCACTCATTTCTCGTAGGGTGAGCGCGCTTGCCTCGAGCAGAAATCTGTCTATTTCAACAATATCTTGTTCTTTCATCTTCATACAGCTCAAACCTCATGAGCCGACGATTTCTATATTCTCTACAAGTGCGTAGCCGGAGCTATGCGCGTGTACTTTTATTTACTTCCTTCTCTTTTTGTCAATTGACTATCTTTTCTGCGTTACTTTATTGGGCGAGGCAAATGTGCAAGGGGGAGAGGCCTCCTTGCATTCATCAGGATACCCTTCGTTTTACAGAGCTTACGGAGTCATGTATGGATTTATGTATGGATGGGCGCTCTTGAGATTGGGAGGCGTTGGGATCGGGGATCAGGGATCGATAGTAACAAGTAACATTCAGAACAAAGTATGATCTGCCTCTTAATTGCCGGCCTTCATGTGATTGCAAGTATTTCCGGCATGTGGGCAACTGGCTTACTGTTTACATACCTACCTATATACTTACTTACATAGTAGGTAGGTACTTAGTGCTGAGTACTCCGTACACAGTACGCACAATCGAGTGTCGGGAGTTAGAGGGACTCGGGAGCGAGCAAGGCCGGCGTTCGGGTGGTTGATGGATGCCTAAACTTCCAGGCACACAAGCCGGATGGCGGGGGCCTAGAACAGGTACCTAGGTACCTGGACATTCCGACAGACACAGACCGGGCCTTTGCGGCCAGGGAAGAAAAGCAAAGCGTGTCTTGGCGAGTCTTCTCAGTTCTGGTGTATCGTAGCAATCTGTCAATTCGCCACGTTCCACCATAGAGAGACGGCTCTAACATCCCCGCCACCACATTCAACCTGTACCTCTGCCTCAACGCCACGACTACGACAAACATCGCTCGAACTTGGTCAACATGTGGATTGTCAACTGGTGTATGTTTCCCCGAAGCTGTCTCCGAGTTCGCTCTGCTCCTTTGACCGATGCCCGAAATAGTCCACTTGACTGACACGTGCTTGATCGCATGGTGCTTCCCCTTTTAGTTTACGATGTTCTCTCCAACCTGGGGTTGCTGAACAAGCACGCCAAGCTGTTATTCTTGGGTCTTGATAACGCGGGAAAGACGACGCTGCTGCACATGTTGAAGGTACACTCGACGAACGAACCCCCTGAAATACGATGGCGTCATCTGAGTGTCGTATCATGTTATGATACGGGCAAAGGCGATAGTCTTAGATGCATACACGCGACCGTGGCCATAGAGAGATTTCTTTCTGGCGCTGAATTATGATGGCTAACAAGACACTTATGCAGAACGACCGAGTCGCGATTCTGCAACCTACCCTTCACCCTAGTGAGTTCCCGCCCTTCGACGTACTCCGCCAACGAGCTCTTCGTGCGCAGAATATCAAATATGGTCACGATCGTTACTGACTCGGTGTGAACTAGCATCCGAGGAGCTTGCGATTGGCAACGTCCGATTCACAACGTTCGATCTGGGAGGTCACCAGCAGGGTACGTACCGCATCAAGACGAATTAAACCCGCCCGTTGGAACCGTCCTACGTCGTATATACTGAAATTCTATCTGCTACAGCCCGTCGTATTTGGAGAGACTACTTCCCCGAGGTCAACGGTGTTGTTTTCCTCGTTGACGCCAAGGACCACGAACGCCTATCCGAGGCAAAAGCCGAGCTCGACGCCCTGCTGGCTTTGGAAGAGTTGGCCAAGGTCCCCTTTGTCATCTTGGGCAACAAGATTGACCATCCCGACGCCGTGTCCGAAGATCAGCTGCGACATGAGCTTGGCATGTACCAAACGACTGGCAAGGGCAAGGTGCCACTAGAGGGCATCCGGCCTATTGAGCTCTTCATGTGCTCTGTCGTGATGCGCCAGGGCTACGGCGAAGGAATAAGATGGCTTTCTCAGTATGTGTAGAGAAGCAAGAAAGAAATGGAATAGGGGTCGTCAATTTGTAGGACGAGGGGAATACTTTGCGGTGATTTTTTTTACTTGAAGCGTGTAGGACTCGACGGGGTTGAGCGCAGACAAAGCGAGGAGCGTTAGTTATCTCGTGGGAGACTCTGATGTTTACGAAGCAAAGTGGCTCTCGGGGATGGTGCATTCACCTTGAGATGCATGATGTTTGAGACGGCCAATAAAGGGTTGTGTAATTCTGATGATGTTTTAGCATTAAGAAAATTAAGAAAACCAAATTGTAATGCCTTTCGTGCCATTCTGCTGGTGGTATTCCCGTATGATCACGACTTGTAACGACGAAGGCTGCCGACAACCAAGGTTGTAGCCATGTCACATGTGTCCGTAATCTCACGAGGACATGGTTCGTTAGGCCAATGTCAAGCGAAACAAGCTCATTCCACGATCGACATTGCTCTCTGTTCATATAGACTAATGGAGCCGAAGGTGGCAAGTGGCAGTCCGGACTCCGGATCCAGGAGGTACATATGTATACATACAGACCCCGCCCCAATAAAACGAGCCTACAGGCTACTACATACTCCCTCTCAATTGTTGAGCTGTCTTGCCTCGGTGACACCCAAGAACCGAATCGCCGACGTCATTCTCAATCTTCCATTTCTTGAATCTTCCACGTCCACCGTAACACAACGATCGTGGGACCGCACGAGGTTGCCCAACACAGAAAATCCCTCTACCTGACGTACTTGTCAAGTGTCCAGCATCCACTGACACACGCATTGTTGGTCAGAACACTGCAGACGAGTCATACTATCTGCTGCGTTTTGTAAGCCAATGGCCAGCCCCGGCTGCGTACAATGCCCGACGACGCAATCTATGGCTTTCTCCCAGAATGCTTCGACACATCCTCCCTCCCTGACGCCGACCATGACTTCATAAAATCAGAGGAGCTCGCCGCGTTCGAGACGGCTCTTCAAGCACCCGATCCGTTGCAAAGTCCACCAGACGAGACGGGTGGCTTACGATCTCCCGTGAGCGCATCCTTCTCGTTCGACTTCACCAAGCGAAACTCACAGACCGGCCTCTTTGGTGGGGATGACGATCAAGCAAGCACAGAAGCCTTCGCCGCCGCAGCCTCGGCTGCAGGAGGTGGATTACCTCCCCAACCCGGCCATCCTGCCCAGGGGACTTTTTTCACAGCGGCGAACGACTGGGCACCCGTGAGCTCAAAGTCCTACAAGAAACGCCAAAAGGTCTCCAAGAATGCGAGACGTCACAAGGGTGCGACTCGCGCTGTGGAGGGCCTTTTGGGTACACGCACCAAGGATGAGACTCGGGAAGGGAATTTCTACCAGGTACTGAAATGGCCTTTGCTGCTTTTTGTATTTGCATGGCTGGGTGGCTTGGCACTCGTCTATCTCATGACGAGGTGGTATATCTGGGTCTACGAACACTTCTTCACGTGGCGTGGTCGGAGGGAGATGCTCCGGAGAAATATGCGCAGTGCGTCGACGTACAGGGAGTGGGTTGCCGCTGCAAGGGAGCTGGATGCGTTTTTGGGGCGACAGACGTGGAAAGAGGAGAATGAATTTGCGTATTACGATTCCAAAACGGTCAAGCGAGTGTGGGATCAGCTGAAGAAGTTGAGGGTGGAAGCAGAGGCCCAGGAAGGCAAGACAGAGAAGTCTAATGGTGAGCATAGGACTGCTATTGAGAATCTCAAGTCTTTGGTGGAGGCTTGCGTGAAGAACAACTTTGTGGGTGTGGAAAATGCGAGGCTCTACAGTCAGACGTACTATGGGACAAAGAATCTGGTTCAGAACTTTGTTGATGAAGGTGAATTTTATCCTGTGAATAAAGCGATGAACGACGTCTCTCGCGTTAGACGACGGGCAGCATGCTGACGTGGGCACCGGGAACTCTAGTGGAACGAAGCATCGAGATGCTTATAAAATCGAAGCGACTAGAAGCCGAAGAGAAACGTCTGCTTTTCAAGCACGTCCATGCCAACTATGGTAGAACGGCATTGTGTCTATCGGGAGGAGCTAGTTTTGCATATTATCACCTGGGGCTCGTGAGAGGGATGCTGGATGCCGATCTGCTTCCAGACGTCATCACAGGCACCAGCGGAGGTGCTTTGATAGCTGCTCTCGTCGCAACGAGAACCAATGACGAACTGAAAAAGCTTCTCATTCCAGCGCTCTCTGACCGAATCAACGCATGCCGCGAACCGGCTACCGTCTGGATTCCACGATGGTGGAAGACTGGCGCGCGATTCGACTCAGTCGACTGGGCCAAACGCTGCAGCTGGTGGACCAGAGGCTCTCTAACATTCCGCGAAGCCTACGAGCGGACAGGACGAATCCTCAACGTAACCTGCGTGCCCGCCGACCCGCACTCCCCCACGATCCTGTGCAACTACCTCACCAGTCCCGACTGCGTCATCTGGTCCGCCGTCCTGGCTTCCGCCGCCGTACCCGGCATCCTCAACCCCGTAGTTCTCATGATGAAGACCCGAGACGGGACTCTCATCCCCTATTCCTTTGGCCACAAATGGAAAGACGGCAGCCTCAGAACCGATATCCCCATCAAAGCCCTCAACACGCATTTCAACGTCAACTTCACCATCGTCAGTCAAGTAAACCCGCACGTGAACCTCTTCTTCTTCTCCTCCCGCGGCTCCGTTGGCCACCCCGTCACCCACCGCAAAGGCCGCGGCTGGCGCGGCGGCTACCTCCTATCCGCCTTTGAGCACCTCATCAAACTCGACATGAACAAGTGGCTCAAATTCGTACGCCACGCCGAATTACTTCCCCGCCCGCTCGGCCAAGACTGGAGCCAGCTCTGGCTGCAGGAATTCAGCGGCACAATCACCATATGGCCGAAATCTATTCCCTCTGATTTCTGGTATATCCTCTCTGATCCGGACCCTCAGCGTCTGGCGCGCATGATTCACCAGGGCCAGCAGAGCGCGTTTCCGATGCTGAAGTTTCTGGCGAATCGGTTGAAGATTGAAAGGCTAGTAGAGAGGGGCAGGAGGGAGACGAGGCCGTGGGTGAGGAGGGGGAGCTTGCAGACGATTATGAGCGAGGAGGATTTGAGGAGTTTGTTGGTCGGGGAGATGGGGAGTGGGACGACGGAGGAGGATACGGATGGGGAGGAGGGGAGTTTGGTTACGCCGTTGGTGGATGGGTATGGGAGGGCGAAGTCGTTACCTTTGTAGGGTGTTGGGCTTTGGTGGTTTGATCTGAAATACCACTCTGGAATTGTCCTTTTTTTTATGGTTTGCCTTTACCTGCTTGGGAGGTTTTATAGCGCGCGCAGTGAGCGTGAAGTATATATCTGTTTGGTTTTGTTTCTGTGCCTGGGTTTTGGGTAGCGCGCTGGCCTGTATCTAATTTTTTTTTCCAATTCTTAGACAAGGAAATACATGCGTAATCAAGATGTCACAATCCATCGATTGTTGCTTGGACACTTTGATAATGAGGTTGGACGGTGGACGGTGGACGGTGGACGGTGGCTCGGAGATTAGAGACCGTAGATGGATAGAGGAGTTGAGTTCTATCTCATGTTGAGTGAACGGGGTGAGAAGCATCGTCTTCGCTGGGACATACATGGAAAGCTTGCCGAGTGTAGGTTTGCTACTTTCTCACACGTGTTAACTAATTCAAATGTATCGTTTCCGCTCTCGTACGAAGACGCGTGGAGTCCACATTGAAGTCACTGTTTAGCGGCCAGCCCCATGTTACGGTTGTTACGGTTATTACGGTGTTACCCCACTGGTGAACTGAACACGGTGGCGGCAACGCGCGAAGCACCGCTAAGACGTGTAGATTGTAACCCGGGACGTCGCGGGGGGGGGGGGGGGGGGGGGGGGGGGGGGACGCAGATGTAGGCTTGGCACGGATAATCCCACCGCCGACCCTTCCAAAGGACACCATCAACATCATCTCCCATGCTGGCTGCTATCCATGCCATGGTCGCGTTGCATTAAGGGCACTCTTTTTTTCCCTCCTTCTGTCTCCTATTTGTGGTTCGCAAGGAGACATCACGTCGCTCTCTTGGCATCGCTTGACTTTCGTGGTTCGAACGAGCGTGCGCATTGCCTACCATTCGGGCGGAAAAAGTTGTCCTGCGAAATATACGGACTTGCCAGATTGCCTCGTCTCTGGTCGACTTTGATACGCCGGCATTCCACCCTGTCAGACGCAGCAGGCTTAGCCCTGCCCGGCCTTTTATGCCACGATGAGCTCCGACTACTCATACGATGACGAGGTAAATGACGACAATGGCAGAGATTGCTGGCTGACCTCGGCCCTGGATGCTTCGCGTTGAATTCTGGGACATTTCTTTTTGGCTAACGGCACGACTGGTTTTACCGTAGGCTCAATTCTTCCCGTTCTTCATACTCACGTTGACGGGCCTCGTCACACTGCCGGTAACATACAGCTTGCTGCAATCCAACAAGGACGATTCTCACCTTGCCCCCCGAATCAAGACCGACTACAAGATCCAACACGATGATGTGGTAGTGTCATTGCGGGCGAAACAGAAGAGGAAACAAAGGAAGATCAAGCGTGCTCTCGTCGCGATTGCTGGTTGGGCTCTCATGGGTTTCATGGGATACCTGATCATGACCACAGAGCCCATTGTGAACAAGATCTGGAACCCCTACAGCATTCTAGGCATCTCAGAAGTATGCGCCTAAAACTACCTCCTAGCCTTTCCCTGCCCGTGTCAGTGAATGAGGCTTGCTTAATGGTGGGCATGAATTTGACGACATGGCTAACAGCGTTGCGTGTAGTCGTACACTGAAAAACAAATCAAGTCACATTACAAGCGTTTGTCGCTCAAGTTCCATCCCGACAAGGTCAGGCCCGATGCCGCCAAGAATGAAACCGTGGAGACTCTCAACAACCGTTACGTGGAAATTACCAAGGCGTACCAGGCTTTAACCGACGAGGATGTGCGCAACAACTACATCCAGTTTGGCCACCCTGACGGCAAGCAGAGCTTCAGCATTGGCATAGCTCTTCCCAGATTCATTGTATCGGATGGAAACGGCAAGTATCTCGTTGTGCTTTACACGGGACTCCTCGGCGTCTTGCTTCCCTACCTGGTGGGATCGTGGTGGTACGGAACCAAGAAGCGATCCAAGGAGGGTGTCCTCATGGAGAGCGCCAACAACCTGTTTCGCCAGTATGATGAGGATATGGATGAGTCTGGCATCATTTGGGCACTGAGCGCTGGCAAGGAATACGACAGTATCCTCAAGGGCGATCTGGCCGATTCCGGGCTTTCCAAGCTCGAGTCACGAATCACCGCAGAAGGCGAGGCGTCACCCTTCGCTGCTGGTTTCACGATCAAGGACAAGGAGAGACTCGAGGATCTGGACGGCACTGTCCGCCGCAAGGTTCTGGGTCTTCTGTGGGCTTACCTCGGCCGCGTAGAGCTCGATGACGCCGCACTCACCAAGGCCAAGTACGATATTGCCCCCATTGCTCGAGCTCTCAACCAGTCCTTTGCCGCCATTGCTCTCTCTTTCGGCAACATCACTCCTATTTCTGGCTCTTTTCTCGCCAACCAGCACATCATCCAGGCTCTATCACCCAAGGCATCACCTCTTCTCCAACTGCCCCATTTCACACCACGCATTGCTGCTGCCGTTGAGGGCGACTCCAAGCTTCGCATGACGGTTCAACAGTTTATGGATCTTTCTGATGATAAGAGACGTAAGCTCGCCGTTGGCAAGGGCTTGCTTAATGAAGAAGAGTACAAGACGTGCGTCAGTGTCGCCAAGCAGCTGCCGTATCTCCGTGTTGCCAAGGCCTTCTTCAAGGTCACTGGCGAGCGCGTCATCATCCCATCCTCGTTGGTCACCCTCGTCATCAAGGGCCGCTTCATCCCCCCTGGTACCGAAAAGGTTCCCGCTGTCAATGAGAAGGACCTCGAGGACGTGGACCCTGCCGAGGACGATCTCGATGCTCTTACAGGTCGCAAGAACAAGACCATCACGGGCGCTGACGGCAAACCAATGTCTGTTGAGGAGCAGAGCATTCTGCCCCCATTGGCGTTCGCCCCGCACTATGCCCGTGATCACACCCCGAAATGGTATGCCTTCCTGAGTGATTCGAAGCAGGGCAAGATGGCAGTTCCCCCCTTTGTCTTTGACCGCTTCGACTTGCCCATGTTCGACGAGCAGGGCAAGCCCACGTTCAACATGCAGACCCTCAAGGCGCAGTTCGCTGCGCCCCCGCAAGCCGGCCACTACACCTTCGTCATGCACGTCATCTGCGACTCGTACGTCGGCTTTGACACCAAGATGCAGGTTACTCTTGTGGTGGAAGAAGCCGCCAAGGCGGTCGAAATGGATGTTGCGGACGACATTTCCGAACCCGATGAAGGTAAGCGCTGCACAAGACCCCTTTTCAACCCAGATTTTATCTGCTAGTTCTTTCAGACAAGTGCAGATGAGGAGAACATCCCACTAATAAAACGATGTATAGATTCCATCGCTGGGCAAATGCACGCCCTCAAGACAGGCCAAGCACCCCAGTCGAGACGCCGGCCATCAGATGACTCTGATGATGAGAGTGGCACGGATGAAGAAGAGGATGATACAAGTGATACGAACACGGACACTGAGGATGAGTCATAAGAGTTTGTTCGTGTTCGTTCCTTGTAACTTTTTTTTCTTCTTCTGATTTCTGTCTGTCTGTCTGTCTGTCTGTCTGTCTGTCTTTCTTCTTTTTGGAAAGGAGACGTTGTATTTACAGTTGCTTTGCGTTGTTCCTGTTGAAGCTCTTGCCTTCTGGTACACCCCGCACGCGCAAAGGTGGCTGTGCTGGGGTAGCGGGTGAAGAAGAAGAAATGGAAAAGCGTTTCGAGGGGAGGGGCGAGGGGGGGAAGGCAGCCTCGCGGGACATTGATATTATCATTAAAAAGAATTCGAAATCAATACTGCTGGTGTGTTGTGCGTGCGTGTGCGTATGTGTATGTGTATGTGTATGTGGAAGAAGCTCGACATGTGTGTTGGAGCGGAGCACAACTGTGAGGTTAGGTATGTTAAGAGGTCTCAGGTACTTACAGATAGATGTAAGGGCATCCAGTCCAGTGCCTGCTCAGTATGTATCTGATGTCTACTTGTCTGGTGTCCAGCGTTCAGCTTGTACTTTCTGGACTTTACTACCCAGTATCTGTTGTCCGACCTGCCTGCCGTCTCTATCATCTGTTCTCACATATGTCTTGACTGGTCTCTAACCTAGGTATATATATATATATACCTCTTGAGTACGCCAAGAATAAATCTTTCCCCACCACTGCGAGTCCGCCGCCAGCACCCCCCTCCTTCCCCTTGTCCCTTGTACGATGACCCCAGCACCATAGCTTTTCTCACTACTCTTCTTTCCCTCCTCCTCTTGATAACTTGATTATTGCCAAAGTCGCCATCTTCCCCCCCCCCCCCCCCCCCACCCATTTCTTGCAGCTCCACGCACGGGGATTTGAAAAAGAAAGCAATAAGACTCATTTCATGCATGCGATGCGATGCGATGCGATGCGATGCTATTCTCAAAATTGTGCCAGTTGAAACGAAAACGAGCTACATACTCCGTAGAATCCGCGTAATGCGGGCAAGTAATAAGGCAGACCAGACAGATATGAGATGTGGTACTCAAAAGAAGACAAGTAACATAGCATAGCTTCACGGGGAAATCAGCAGTACTAGTACTGAGTAGGTTAGGTACTGTAGTACATATAGCGATAATGAATGTAATGCCGCTCAAGTGAAAAGAGGCTCTAAACGCCTTATTTTCCCAATCCTCAACTCCATATCTCCACGTCATCACCACAGGTCCAATTATACATGTACATATTGCGGCGACGCATCCTTTATGAACTCCATGAGTCCATATCTCATCTCCGATACCCCCTCAGTCCATCTCTTCCATATTACATACGGAGTAGTACGTTGAGAATATGTCTCGAGAGTCGAAACCATCAACACACTCTCACCCCACATATCTCCACCCCCTTGCCTTCAATCCGAGCCCCCCTCCCGAAATACACCCCCATCAAATCCTGCACAAAGTTCCCATCCGTAGCACTCCACACATCTAACCCCATCGTCTCAAGGGTACGGCTATCCACCGTGATGGCTCGGTCCTCAAAACGTTCATCAGATCCATCCCTCAATAGCGCTTCGTCTTCGTCTTCGCCTCCTGACTCGGCGTCATCTTCTCCATCCCGGTACGAAGAAGGGTAGGCTTCGTCTGTACTGTCTACAAGGTCCAAGAGGACGGAGAGCATCTGGGTGGTGAGGCGGTGGAAGTAGGCTATGATGGCGAGCTCGGTGCGAGCATCGGGCGTCGCGCCGCCGTGGCGGGCTGCAAGAGATGAGAGTGATTCGGAAACGAGTTCGCGAGATGATGAGCGGGGGAGGGATATGGGTGAATGTTGAGGTGAGGGGGCGAGGTCTGCGAGGAGGGCGGCGTCTCGGAAGGCTTCTTCTTGTTGCTCGGACCGGAGCTGCTCGCCGGCAGAGGCCCACCACATGTATCCGTTGTAGGCGAGGGCTGTCCAGGTGATGGGCTCGATGAGCGCGTCCAAGGTCTCGTCTCGCTCATTGTCGAAGATGCGGTGGGAGCGGCTTGTAGATGGGCGCATGGCACATGGTTCAGAGCGCGGTGAATCTGGCTCTGGGTCCGACGTGTGTGCGGCGAGGCGCAGGAGACCATTTCTGAGGGCATTGAAGCGCCGAAAATCGCGTTGGGTGGCCTTGACGGGCGTGCCGCGGGGAAATTCGACTGTGGGCCAAGCTTTGTCCGGATGAATGTCATGTAGGTGAGTCGGCGACGATGATGAGGAGGAGGAGGAAGAAGAAGAAAAGGAGGGTGAGGCGTGAGTTGTATTATTTGGTGGCATGGTGATGAGCATGTCCCATAGAGTGTCTTTCATGGCGAGAATGCTATCTGTGGTGCAGGCGATCCAGCCAGAGCCGGCTTCGTCTCCAGGATCTGCTAGCCCGTCTTGTCGGCGCTTTTGGGCTTCCAGGTCGTCCATCAAAAATGGTATGTCATGAACTCCAATGGTGAATAAGGGACGTAAGCGAGAGGTCGGTGAGGGGGCGGGCAGTCTATCGGCAACAGACAAGGGTATATTGGAGAGAATAGATATGTCGTACACTAATGGGCAATACAAGCATTAGACAAGAGCGGTATACCGAGAACTTGGTCCACACAAACTCACCAAAGTCGCAGATCTCGTGGACCGGCGCATGACAAGAGATCAAAATACGCTTGCGAAGCAACGCTGCTCTCTGTATAGGGAATATGAGAGGCCCGAACTTGTCCAGCAGGTTCACCAAGCTCCACGCAGGATGATACGGGGAAAGGTTGTGCTCGTGTGGAATCAAAGCGATGCCGTCAGAGGCAGACCGTCTCCTTCCATGCCTTGTTGGTTCTTGGGGAGGAGTGTCAGGGAAATGAGCTGGGTTCTGCGTGCTATCGTCCTCGTCATGGCCGGCTTTGTTGGTGTCCCAATACCGCTCCAAGATATCGATTCGATTGCGATCTTTTGCTAGCTGACTGTCGTTCCACATGACTCGAGCTTGTAAGTACATGACGGTTGTATGGGTATACGGTACGTTTTGGCATGTGCTCGGGTAGGTGTTGAGGGAAAGTCGACTTACGCTGCCAATTCCTTCAGCTTTTCGGCATGTTTCCAGGCCCTGCCTAGTCGCCCATAGCTCAAAGGCACAAGAATACCAACAGCAATCATGCGCGCATGCCTAGCCTCCTCCTCTTGGCACGGCTCATTGACAAAGGCACTGAGGCCAGCATGGGTGCCGTCGACAAAGTAGATCAGATCGTCGCGCACGGTGTGCAGGCCCGAAGGAAGCGATTTGTATTCGACGCGACCGTCGAGTTCGACATTGGGTACAGCTCGCCTCCATGTGATGGTGTACCCGGCCTTGACATCGAAGTCGATGAGGAAGAGGGCGGCTATGGGAGGCGGCTCGACGTTGGAATTAGGTGCCAAGGACAGCGAGAGGGAGGAGTGGCGCTTGGCTGTGGATTGGTTTCTGCGCGAGGGAGCCATTGGTGATGGTATAAGTCTGTCCTAGCAACGGCGAGAGAGCAGGGTTTACGAAGAAGGGGTCATGATCTATTTGGCGACAAGGCAAATCAACACCTTCAGGGTTAAAGCCGTGGAGGTGGAGATGACTGCAGTTGGTAGCCAGCAGCCGACACTCCCGTGGGGGAGACACCAGAGAGGGAGTTAATCTGGAAGCAATGGATTAAGCAGGCAGATGTGTGCGCGCGGGATAATGGGCCGAGTGGCGCAAGTGACGCAAGTGATGCAAGTGATGCAAGTGATGCAAGTTGCCAGATACAGAAGTGCAGACGTGGTGATGTTATCATGTGCCGATGCATGTGGAGATGATGGGCCGTGCGCATGCGGTTGAGGCGGATGCGGTTGAGGTGGGGGATGATGCAGGGCAACAGTGAGCCTTCGGCAGCAGTTTATTGGGCAACATAGGCGACAGCCTCGGACAGTGACAGCCTCGGACAGCGACAGCCTCGGACAGCGACAGACCTGTGACAGCCCTGAGCCAGCCCTGAGCCAGCCCTGAGCCAGCCGTTCATCGTCCCAACCCCCAAGTTCCAAGCCCCAACCCCCTACAGTCTATGTATGTACTACATATACTCTGTATACATACTACTATTATCCCACCCCAAACCCCTAAAAAGCTCCCGAGTGGCCCCCCAATGAAGCCCCCAAGGGCCCAAAATCAAATACTGGAGAAGGAAAGGCCCTCTTCCTCTATGTACTTCACGAATCACGACGACCCTCCAAATTCCACGCCCGCAACGCCGCCCGTCTCTTCCAACCCCCCCCTCCTAATCCTCGGCCCTTGAGAATGCATCGTCTGCAGCAATAAATGATCTTCAGCGGCGGTCCTTGTCCTCTCTCCCTTATCTGCGTGTACCTGCTTTCTTAGATTTTCTCTTTGGCTCGTGCCTCGGCTGCCGACCGTTCGCCCGCTTGACGCCAGAGGATTCTCCAGCATCCTCCTAAACGCCACTTTCCGGCGTCCTTTTTCTTTCTCGTCTTTAATTTGCTTTTTTCACAAACACCCGATCCAACGTTGTAACGAAATTGCGCGACAAGGGAGAAGCGCTAAGGCTGAGGAGAAAGAAGTCCGGCTCTACTGCGACCACCGAGACGCATATATACCACCACCCCCGCCGGGTTCCTCAACATGTCCGTGGTAGACTTTGCCCTCAAAGTCCTTCTGGGCTACGTCGCCATCACCGTCTTCTTCTACATGGTGTCCTTCGTCGCCCCCAAGGCCAGCTTCATTGCCCGCGCCCTGGCCTCATATGTGTCGCTGCTCGTGTGCGCCATCTTTGGTGTAGTCGCCTCCGTGCTCTTCACCCTCATTGGCAAGCAGGGCATCTCGCAATGGGTCACCGCCCGCGCGTTCCACTACGCCATGGCTCTGACGACGGGCATTGTCTTCGAGATTGACGACCCTGGCAATGTCCTCGGCACCGTTCGGCCGGCCGTCTTCATTGGCAATCACCAGACGGAGCTGGACGTTCTCATGCTCGGCGCCCTGTTCCCCAAGTGGTGCAGCGTCACCGCCAAGTCGGACCTCAAGAAGATTCCCATCCTGGGATGGTTTATGCGCCTCAGCGGTTCCATCTTTATCGATCGCAAGAATTCCAAGGATGCGCGGGACGCCATGGCTGGAGCCGCCAGGGAGATTCAGATGAAGCGCCAGAGCGTCTACATGTTTCCGGAAGGAACCCGCAGCTACGCCAAGGATCCCGTCTTGCTGCCCTTCAAGAAGGGTGCGTTCCATCTCGCCGTTCAGGCTGGCGTGCCAATTGTGCCCTGCGTGGTCGCCAATTACAGCCACATTCTTCATCTCAAGACCATGGTGTTTCGTTCTGGCCGAATCCCTGTGAAAGGTAAGAGATCCCTCTACCTTCATTGTCACCCCTTCCTCTTGGTCGTCATCGCTAACCGAAGGTCTTTTTTTTTCCTTCTCTAGTCTTGGAACCCATTCCCACTAAGGGCCTAACGGCCTCCGACGTCGACGAACTCACACGCACTACGCGCGACCTGATGCTGAGAGAACTTCTGGCCCTGACATCCAAAGCCCACGGCCGCCCTGTGCCCGTCCCCGCCGCGTCTTCAAATAACCACTACGCCGCTGCGAGCTCCTCAGTCGACATCACACCTAAGTAAAGAAATCTCATCGGCCACACCCTCGCCTCCTGACCTGAATCAGGGTTTGAAAAACAAGACCAAAATAAAAAAACGACGATCGACCACCCAGCAAGCAATCAAGCAAGCAGACGAATCCGAAAACAAACCCATCTGACCGTCCATCAAACATGAACAAATGACGCCTTGGTTGCTGTGTGTACCTGTCCCTAGATGCTACAAGAGCCACTCCATAGACAAAGATGCGAACAGAAAGTTCACCCTCAGGAATGATCACAGCAGAAGCGCCACAAAAGAGAAGAAGGCAGACACAAACACGAAACATATGCACTGGCGCAAGGCATCATTCCATCATCCACTCCACCCTGCGCCAAAACACACACGCAGCATGCATTTTTTTGGTTTGGGGGGGTTTTTTTTTCTTTTTTTTTTTTTTCTTTTGAATTAGATACCCCCTCTACAGACAGAAGTAAGCCCGTAAGACAGGTCCTCTTTTGCAGCAAAAGCGATCCTTCGAACTAATGAGTCTCTCTGGATCCCTGTGTACATCCATCCATATGTGTGCATATATTTTCTTCCTGCTACATATGAAAAATCATGAAGAATGGCAGAGCAAAAACGTACATTCAATACGGCGTAGCTATCATATAAAGCATTCCCCTCTATACGTACATGCCTTGTACAGAACTCCAAAAAAAAAAAAAAAAAAAAAAAAGAAAAGAGACACCCATGCTTTTCTAACAATGAAGTAACAAGCCGTTTATCAGAAAAAAGAAGAAAAAAGTGAGCTCGACCGAAGAAAGATGGTCTTGGAAAAAGCAATACAAGTTCCCTCCCTCCCCTCATCAAGCACATGATATATACAAGGCACAGCTTTCCTCCCCCAGCCATCTACCTCAACATCAGCACGGCACTGCAGTAAGCGGCTACATACCACTCAAAAACACCCAACAACCTCCTTCGTCGACATCCACATCGACATCCACATCGACATCCACAGCCACCATTCCCTCCCCACTCACTCAGCTAACGCCTGCAACGCCTGCGTCAGCGTCACCACACGCAAGCTCCTCCCCCTCCTAAGCCCAGACCCAGAACCCGCAGGATTCGTCACCGTGGGACTCTTCCCATCATCCCACTTTCGAAACACGCGCTTCAAGTCCCGCGGGATTCCCTCCAACACGACCGTCGAGATGGGCACAAAGGGCCGGTCTTCCATGCCGGAGGCGAGAATGGCGTATTCTTGTGCAAAGTCGAGGGCGTTGCGGAAGGAGCCGTATTGGGAGTTTGCGCGGGATCCGACGATGATGTAGATCTCGAAGAAGGCGTCCAGGATGTATATGCTTGCGGAGGAAAGGTCTGCTTGGTTGAAGGGGCTGATTTCGAAGATCTGTGCAAGATTGTTCTGTTAGGTGCTGTGAATCTGAAAGTTTTGGGAAGAAAATAGTGAAGCAAAGGTAGAGAAAAGAAGGAACGAATAGAGAGGGAGGGCTGGGAGGGAACGAGGGAGGGGGGAGAAATGCTTGATGAGACATACCTGCTGGCGCGATTCTGCATCTGAGCAGAATAGTCGACTGCAGTATTTATCGTAGCTTGGCTTGAGACGCCAATGATCAGCAGAATGAGGCCTCGAGGCCTTGTCGTCAAAGAGTTGCCAGAACGAGGCCTGCTCGCTGCCATCCTCACATTCAATCAGCTCCCCCGTCAGGGTGAGATCCATGCCGACGAGCCTTGCACAGCTAACCTCGGTCACGTCACTGCCCTTGCCCTTCCACAGATAACAGTTGCCCCCCTTGCTCAGGAGATATGTGAACCCGGTGCACAGGTTCGCCGGACTGTAGTCTACCTCGTCAAACGCGACTTGTCCCAGGTACCTTCTGCCACAAAGCATGTTGGGCGCAAGCGAGTCATACTTGTTGCTGGACCCCTTCCTCACCATGATGACCCCGCCGAGCGCTTGCACAAACTCGGCCGATTCCTTGCCCTGCCGGAATTTGACGAGTTTGCCCCCCAACGAGCGAGCCTCACGTTGCACAAAGAGTTGCGCGTCTTCAGATGATGACTCTGGTACCTCATCGCCTACCCAAAAGTAGACTTCAAACACCTTCTTGCCGGATCGGTTGGCAAAGTTGTGCGCGCAAACATACATTTCCTCGTCGAATAGAACGCGCTCATGCTGCGGCGCAACAGGTAGTTTCTTTCCATCGACGAGAATCTGGAACATTTGGAGGCCGAGACTTGTAATCTGATCACCGCAAGTCTGTGGCCGGTTCATGAGAATCTGCGCCGGGTCAAACTTCATCGCTTGTCTCGCTTGCGGGGGTCCAAAGATGTCCGACAAGACGGCCGAGACCTCGTTCGCTTGTTTGGTGGGCGAGCGTACTGGTGAGGCCATGGCAAGTGGTGATTTCACACCCTCCATGGACAAGCTGGACATAGGCCTACTTCGTCTATTGAGACCACGAGGGGTCGTAGGCTCGTCAAACGATGGCTTGACTGTAGGCGACGATCGACCGCCAAATCGAGGAGACGCAGCCCTCATAGATGGAAGCGAATCTCGGTCACTCTTCGTTGGCGAGGGTGGTTCTGTAACCTTGGTTGGTGACCTCGATCGTGTTGGCTGCGGCTTCTGGTCTACGTTGGCACTGTAGGCAGGTGCTCCGTCGAAAAATCGAGACATTCGCTTGACATCCAGCTTTTTCGGCGACGGTGATGGAGGACCGTCACTTTCGAGCTGTCGATCGGTCTTTATAGGAGAGGTCGGAGTCGAAGCCCTCGGTCCCACAGCCTGAGACCGTTCCCAGGACATTGGACGAGCTAGTGTTGCAGGCTCAGAGGACAATGTAAGCCCAGCAGATTTAGACCTTGGGCTTGAAAGTGCGCTGCTTCGTGGGGATGCCTCGGAAGCAACCTGGTTCTGGATGACCGGACTAGCTGGCTTTTCTTTCGGCAACGGGGGCATTGGAACCGCATCGGTCATCTCAGCCTGTGGCCGATCAGCAGACTCTTCAGGCTGAGAACCCACCGTCGGCGGTGCAATCTCTAAATCCATTTTCGATTCTGACGAATTTGCAACGTGTCCAGTAGGAACAGGAGATGCCGTTGCTGTTGAGGTTGTGGGAGCCTTCCTTCTTGGACCACGAGCTCGGTTCTTTGTCATATGTGTTAGTTGAGGGCCCGAGACAGGCGACTCGGCCGATACGACAGCTCCTGACGGAACATTTCCTCTAGAGCCATCAGCTCCTCGCCCACCGATAGGGGACTTGCTGGGCGGCCCCTTTGCCAATAATCCAGCCAGCGCTGGGTTGAATCGGTCGGCCAGTTTACCACTTACGGCTCCCACTCGACCTTGCCCTGGGAGCTTGGATGGCGCGCTAGTTTCCTTTTGCAAGTTTGGCGGCGCTCCCTTTTCGACATCTTTGGCTTCTGCCGCCTGAGATCCAGTTGAGATGGGGCTGGAACTTTCTGTGCTTGGACTCTTGCCATGAGGGAGAGGTTGTGTCGAGACGGGAGATTTGGGCGAGGAAGCTGATGCGCTGTGTACGTTTTTAAGCTCTGGGTTTGGCTTCGGCGAATTGACCTTCTTCAAAGGCGGCGCAGTAGTTGAACTTTCCGGTAACGTGGGGACGACTGATTTACTGACCAGAGTCGCTCTTCTTGCTATACCTTCGGGAACTGCTTTTTCCGACGTATCGCTTGAAGTCTTTGTCACCCCTCGGCCTTCTACTTGAGCAGCCTTGAAGTCTGCCTTCTTTTTCAGGATAGCGTCTCGAAATTCGTCTCTTTTTTCACTCTTCTTTGGGCCATCTGTGTTGTGTAAGCCAGCTTTACCGCGGAGGATGTTGTCCTTTAATTCATCTGGGGCAACAAAGTTCTGCGTCTTCGTCCTCCGCAGATTACCAAAAACATTCTTGAATTCTGGCTCATCGGACTTTGGAGCCTCCCTTTCGGCAGTGCGTTGCCTAAGATGTGATCTGAAGTCCTTGGTGGGCGGGCTTTGTGTTTTGTGGTTGACTGGAGGGGGACTCATGGCGGGCGTTCGCTTGGCAGTTTCTGCCGTTTCTGCGGCTGTCGATTGCTCAACAGGAGTTTGTGCTTGGTCCGGAAACATGTCAGAATCAGTGTGTTGGGAAGGTTCAGGGTCCGATTCCTTCCGCGAAATGCTGGGCTTTGAACCATGACCATATGCGGGTCGATTCGCGTTCGGAGGCGGTGAGTAAATTCCGCCGAGGCCAGTCGGGTTGGACTTGGCCACGTTGCCCAGGGCCGACTGTCGCAAAAGCCCTCCAATACTAACTTGATGCTTGTGGGAATAAGATGTCGGACGATTAGACTCCATAGCAGCCTTCTCTCTCCATGTGGGTTGTGTCGGTGATGTAACCGGCTTGGGGGACTCGGGCCTATTTAATGCACTTTCCAGCCAACTTGACTTGGTCGGACTCCAGCGTCGAGGATCCGTAGGTTTGAATGGGCTGATCGGGGTGCTAGGGACCTCTTCATCTTGCTCATTATCGCGGTCGACATTACCCGCAGTGTTTTTGCTTGATAGTTTCAGCTCAGCCGATTTGTCGCTATGACGTGACGTAGGTCTGCTTGACGTGGGAGTCGTTGAGCTGCCTCGGTTCGTATTTAGTTGTCGAGCGCCCACTGGTATGGATGATCTCTCATGAGTTCCCCTTGCTGCAGCGACAGAATCAGCTCGCGTCAGACCTGGAGGGCTAGTAACACTCCATCGCTTGACACTATCACTGCGCTTCATCATTGCGCTCTGGACAAAACCACCCAATCCTTTTGTAGGCGAAGGTGACCGAGCGGGGGATGACCTGCCAGATATAGTCAAAATATCTTGAGCCCGATGTGTGTCCTCAGATGAGCCATCAGCAGGTACTGGCTTGAATGTGACCGGAGAGGCAAGCTTTAAGTGATGCGGCTCTTCCGAATCATGCTTTATCTGAGATTCCTTATTCGCATCCGCAGCTGGCATGCCTGACAACTCAGCGCTGGCGGATGGCGTGTCTGGTCTGTCCCCATCCTCGCCCTTCGTGCGCCTGGAGGCGGCCGACTCCTGCTCCAGTTCCGGCGTTTGTCGAAACTTGAACAAGTCTTTGGAATCAAGAGCTCCGGTAATCTGGTCCTTGGAAAACCCTTCCTCCTTGGCCGATGCTGGACGCTGCAATTCTGTGAGAGATTTCTGGGTCGCATTTTGGGCCGCGACCATGCTCAGCGGCCGGACACCACCTCGGGAAGCGGGCCGTCTCTGCCACGAAAGCGTAGATGTCCGGGCTAGAGGCGTCGAGGTTGCAGCGTGTATATTTTCGGTTTCTACAGAGGTTTGCTTCTCTCGAATGGGCAGGCTATGTGATGACATGGGCTCGTCAAGGTCGACAGACGGAGCATCAGACAGCTCGCGATCTTTTCTGCTTGGGGAACCAAATCGGACAGTATCGACGGCGTGTACACTCTGACGATTCGATCGCGGTGACGGCGTGTTCACGGGTGATGATTTCTGCGGAGAAATTGACCTGGCGCGTTCTAAAGATTGAAGACGAGGCGTTAGCTTCAAACAAGGTGTCAAAGTTGACGATGTCGCGTGCCAAATTTGGCCAGTCATTTAGCAGGAACTACATCCGCTCCTTGGACGGCTTGCGACGACAGTAGCCTATCCATCACGAACGAACAAGGATATACGCGACTCTCGCAAGCCAGTGCCTCTCCAGATACCCCATCTCAAGGAATATGGCGATGGGTTTGGGCAACTGACCTTCTCTTCGAGCCTGGCGCTCTCGTTTGGCCGCGAGGAACTCCTCTCGCGAGCGAGCGCGAGCTGCATCATCTTCAATCTGCTGGCCGCGCAGGCGTTCGACCTGCTCGAGAAATTGGGAGACCTCGTCGGACATAACTCGTCTTTGTAGTTTCGTGGCTACGCAACAAATTGGGGCAGTTCGTACAGTAGGTCGAGGGTCAACTGTTCATAGTATAAACATGCGAGCCAAGTGTGTAACAACAGGGTAAAGTGAGGGCGCGTCGTGACCACTGAATCAGAAGAATAACGTGGGCAAAGTTGCGCCAAGCTGTGCCGCCATCAATGCTCGAGTACGAAGCAGACGGACTTCTGGAGGTGGGGAGAATGTCCGATGTTTACATTTCGGGCCCTTATTAGTTGGGACTCGGGACGGAGGGAGGAGGGGTGAACCAGAACAATGCCAAACAAGCGCGGCATCCACAGATGACGAATGACACAGGTGAATTCAACGGTTTTCGAAGAAAATTAAACGCGAAACCTAGCCTCCAGGCAGCAAATGGCAGCAAATGGCAGCAAATGGCAGCAAATGGCAGCAAATGGCAGCAAATGGCAGCAAATGGCAGCAAATGGCAGCAAATGCAGTCACAGAATCACAAGGATCCACAGCGAGCCACTTCCATCAATTGAAAATGAGGTTTGATTCAACTTTTGATTGAAAACCTGATTTACCCAGAAGCCTTATAACGGCAAAGCAAAAAGGTCCACAAGCAATCATTTCGCAGGGCTCGAGGCAGACTTTGCTTGCACTACAGAGTAGGCACATACATATCCGCATACCGACGCGCGACGCGCCACGCCGACTGGGAGGATATCTGTAGCGGCGCAGTCGCGTAACTTATCAAGGCAATACCAACAGTCAGCTAATAATAAATTTACTTCTTCCGTAGCCCGGATTCGGTAGTATGTTGTTGTCGACTGGTCTGGAAGTGCTTGTTGCTACGGAATCGCTCTATCAACTATGTACGTGGGTAGCCAAACGAAAGCAAAAGCGTAATAGGCTGTGAGCGCTCGTGTCCCATCGATCACGAAGGCTATGACTCCGTACGGAGTACATCCACTTCATTTAGGATTTAGCCGCCATGCGTTTCTGCCCAAGAATTTCACCGCCATCGCTCCATACCCATTAGGTTTCCAAGGCTGACCGAGCTCTCGTACGTGGTCTCCGAGCAACTCTAATTAATCTCAGGTTTCTCAGCTGCGTCTGCTCGGCCCCCTGCCCAGACAGCCCAGCGGGCGATCGACAATTTCGTCATGGTCGATGCTTTGGCGCACGATGTGCGAACTTGATGACGACTGAACCCACACCACCCTCTCGCTATACATATCCAGTGAAGTCATACTACCTACCTATTATTCTTGGGTTAGTGGGGTATGTGGCCGTCCGCCTGCTGCGTCACGGCCGAAGACTTGCGTTTTGTATGCTAAATTCAGCGCGGAGCATATCAATTCAGCGCCTTGCGAACCAGCCTCTTTTATCTTCCCGCCGTAGAAGTTGATATCAATCTGGCCATCAACCGCCAACAACATTTCCACTCTCGTGGCGCGCTTATACTGGGTTCAATAGAGAAAAAGCCTCTTTTTCGCATCTGCCACAACCCAAGCGAGGCCTTCTTGTAGATTCTTTCCAGTCATAGCACTGCATCGTAGAATATGCCATTGATGCGAACGAATTTCATCCAATCTCAATGCCTGGGGAATCAAGTATTAGCATGATGATTTCTACAGGTAACAGTAACGCTCAGAGCTGGCCAGGTCCTTACCGTTCGAATATCATGTTCATCCATGCATCCTTCGACATCAGTTTTGTTCGAGAAGATGAGCAGGCTTGCTCCAGACAAGCGCTACGAAATGATCAATATTGTGTCTTGCACACAGCTTCAGAGGCCAAAATCTCGCTCGAGTAATGCATCAAAACATACCTCTTCCAGAAGTAGTCCGTGCAATTCCTCTTTACAGTCTTGGATGCGGAGACGATCGGTGGCATCGACCACCCAGATCAAGGCATCCGTCTTCTCGAAGTAGTTACGCCAATACGATCGCAGCGTCTTTTGGCCGCCCACGTCCCCTATCTTTGTCAGTAATTTCTTGTCTCTCTGTCCTTCCCATTGATAAAGCGTGAAGCTAACAGATATTCAACTTGTATCTAAAGTGATAAGGTAAGCGGAGGCATATGAGCGAAATGAATATTTGGACGTACCCATCGTAGTCGATGGTCTTGATGATGAACCCGAGTGTCGGGCTAACTGTATGGACATCTTCGCCCATGATTTTCTTGACAATAGTGGTTTTACCCGCATTATCAAGACCCCTTGGCATCTATAAGTTATGATGGCCTATCTGCTTTTCAGAGTAGGGGCACACGGTGCTGTGCGTAGGGGCCAACATACAGCATCAGGATTCTCATCTCCTTGTCCTTGAGACGAGCTTTCCGCAAAATGGACAACATGACGATTGTTGTGCAGCTGTGATCCACAATTCTATCGCGTGGCTTCGAGAAGGAACATCTCGAATCTTCAAATTGTGTCTAGTCATGCACTGGTAGTGCGTGCGCCGTGACAAAAGGTCTAGGTAGGCCGTTCGTGTCGGCGACATTTTCCCACACGTGATACGCTCTGGCTCACGAGTTGACTACAAGGCACCCCGTAACGAACCACCCATTTCATCATATCTTGCAAGTTGCACCAAGTATCTCGCGACAATGCACACGAAGATATAGCTATGTAATAATATTCAATTTGCCTTCGATGACTATAATTAACAAACTGAAGCGATCTCTACTCAAGATAGTGGCGAGCTGAGGCTTCGTCAACACATCTTTCTCCAGCACCGACAAGTCGCCTCCCAGCCTCGATCGCCTGTGCGGGCACCGGTACTCGTCAATCTCCCAGATTTCGCTGTTTCTAACGTGAACAAAGTCTTTTCCCTTCAATTTGCAATGCGTGTCATTCTCGCAAGTAGATCATCCATCATTCGTCCCAAACGCACAATCGCTGGCCTGCAAAGCATGCATCAACGCGTCGGTTCGTCCCATCCTGATCCAATCAGCAACGAATACTCTTCGCTTTCTTTTGCCAGCATGCTTTTCGAATTTCATTCCCATCTTCAATATCTACTCAACTTCAGATACCATTGAGCCACCCGCGCCTTCACATCAACGGCGTACCTGTCGCATTATACTGATCGCCGAACGCTAATCTTTGAAGCCGGCGTGATTACACGTGCCCAAGTCACCAGATCTCGCCAATGCATGTTTCGTTGGCCATCCTCAGTGGCGACTACGTCTTTGAGGCGTCCAACTTCTTCAAAGCCAAATTTCTTCAAGAAATGGGTTCTACCAGGGGTGTCATCCCCGTCGTTGGCTTCAGTAAGCTCGACATGGAGACGCGTATACTGTCGCACGTTGCGAGTGGCGGGAAATTCGTGAATCCCATTAAGTTTTATCTCACCACAGTTCCACTCGTGGTCGACGACGCTGTTGTAAAGGGGCATGATAGTTGTCATGATGCGGTCTAGCAGAGCCGAGCCATACAACTTGTGTCGGTGATCCGGATGTACCATCAAGGTGAGACGTCCTGAAAAACAAGCCTCTGGGCGAACGCGATCGCTCAGGCCTGGCTGAGAGCCTGTGACGAAGGCAAAGCCAACCACACCGAGGCTAGGTCTTGGATGCTCTGTCACAAACCGGGCGAACTCTTCATAAACAGTATCGGAATGATTCGGCCACTTTGACCGGTCCAATAAATTTTCCTCCGCTGGCTCAACAACGATGAACGGCCTCTTGTCAGCCCGACATGCTTCCCAGACACGAGCCACATCCTCAGATCGCATCACAAAGCTCTTGTCATCTTGCGGTCTCATTGCGCAGTCGTTAGCCTCACCAGGTGCCTTATTTGCGTTGACAACTTCCGCAATAACGGCGAAGTCCATTTGAGTCGCTAGGCGCACAGTGCAGTCAGCTCTGGCCAAGGCTTGATCGGATTTGCTCGACGAATGGAGATAATCAGTCCTGAGATCGAGAGCCATCTGTAAACTGTTGGCCATATTCTCGCGACTTCTTCGCTCCTTCATGATGTATAGTTCTGAAGTCATATTCATCTGTCGCCATAAAATGTCTTGATGGCCCTCACAGGGTCCCATCGTGACACATCGGAGAGTTTCAGGCTGACAGGCCGGTGTAAGAAAACGGCCTGTCTCAGGATCTATATCACAGCGGCTGTTGGCCGCATCGCTGATTTCGTCGCTAGAAACCAACAAGGACGGTGAGGTCATATATTTGGCAGACCATGACTTCACAGGGTCATCATGGGGGACCTTTGCATCTCTCTGCCAATTCTCGTATGCTGCCTCATCACTTACACAATTTGAGATATTGGCAACACTTCTGTCGGAAAAACTGGGAAAGGCCATGGAACTTCCATTTCCACAATGTGATGGGCAATCAACGCTACAGTCTTTATCTCCCTGGTAGGCCCTTGTTTCCATGCAGACGGGGTTAAGCACTGCTTCATGAATAAGCCCAAGTGGTATGGTCTTTACTTCCTCTGATAGTCTCTGCGGCGAGCCTTTGACTGCGGAGAGTGTAATGGATAGGCTGTTGGGGCTATATTTGGAAACGTTTACAGTGGCTGACAGTTGGGAAGTTTCCGAAGAGGCCGTCGAAGCTGGCTCGATGCACGCTTTCTCTGGCGCCGGCGAGCGTTCGGTAGGTTCAGTTTCTGGTCCTCCATGGAGTTCTGGAAGGCAAGTCTTTCTGTTTTTCGCTTTCCCGGCGTCTTCTGTTAGGCTGGCGGGTCTACCGGCATTGGCGATTTTCTGTTCGAGCGATTCAGAACTGCCTTCTTCCGGTCCAAAACCCGCACCTGTTGGCTTGGGATACAGACTTCCAAGGGGCGTGGTGGTCTCCGGAGCGGGAGACACATGTTGAATCCATGACTTCATTTCTTTGCAGACCTTGGAGAAGTTCTCCTGGTTTCGAACTGGTAGTCTTTTTGCTGTAGGCGAAGCCATTCTCAACGCATGCAGGAGTGTCTGTAATAGAGACAGACAAATTAATGACCATTTTTGAGTCTGGAAATGTACTTGACTTACGTGTTCAGATGCAGATCTCTCAAACCCGCGCAGTGTGGACTCTGTCTTTAACGAATACTGCAGACTCGATGAGCTGCAAAGCGATAGAGACAAAAGAATGAGGGGGCATGGAAAGACCGAACATCTGGGTTTTTGTGCAAAACACGTTGATTGTAATGCTGGGCAACAGCGGGGATGACTGTTGCATGAATTCCATACACCTGTTCTACACTTGTTCTACACCTATTCTACATCTGTTCTCAGCTGGCAAAAAGCTCGTATAAGCTGCTGGTCATGTTCTACGTAGGGAGCATCTGTCTGTCACCTGTCTGCACGACGATTATGTATGCCGTCTCATTCATGTTGAGGCGGATACTGAAACTCCAGCCAATTAGATTTTTTGATGATTCTAAATGTTTGTCATTTGTGTGCAGAGTCACGACTCACAACTTACAAGGCACTGATAGGAATACCCATCATTGCAAAATCGTAGAGGATCCGCTCATTTTTACCACAATGAACTGCCCGAGAACCTTCTGGGACAAGACGGATGAGAGATACCAGGTATTCACGTAGAGTACCTTGGTAATCTCAGGTCGTCCTGATTCTAGAACCATCGGTAGTGACGTGCCGGTTCTCAATATGTATCAGGTAGTGCCGCAAAGGCCTCCCGGATCCATATCACATGATTTGGGTTGTTTAGCGCGGCATGGGGCAGACGCAAATACTCATATTCACTATTAAGGCCTCTTTACCGTATCGGCCGCGTGGCCTAATGGCTAAGGCGCTAGATTTCGGTTACCCAATCAATCGTACTCTCTAGAGATTCCAGGTTCGACTCCTGGCGCGGTCGTGTGTAATCTTTACGTTTTGGGGAATGTCTAATTTTTTCCGATGGCGTGGCAGGGCTTTCATCCAGCTTCCTCCAATTCATCTTTTTTTGCCCGTCATAGATAGGTACTGCAAGCATAGATGATAGGATATACATACATATGTGTATCTTCTATGCTGCCGTACGTTTCATGCAAATGTCACCAATTCTCTTCCGATTGCTAAAGACAGCATTTTATGCCCAGACGCTAGCCACTTCTTCTGAAGCTCGGTCCGATGATGGACGTGGGGCAATGGCTTTAAGCACGGCACAGACGACCTTTGTCGATGCTGTTTCGCTTCCACTATCATCTGCATTCCCATCGCCGGATGCGGGTGTTTGCCAAAGCATCGCCTATACTTTTCAAACCGCGTTTCACTAGCTTGAGTGATCTGAGATCTCGGGTCATACGCCTTTGTGCGCCATCTTGCGACGCATCCTCTTGATCGTTCTTGTAGGGTCTCGGCAACCGAAAGCGCACGAAGCCGACTACCAGTCGGGGTCTTACCGGGCGAGGAAAATACACAGCAAGACATGACATGAAGTCGTTACATCGATGTGCCCTGATGCAGGTTCGAGTATAGGATCTTGTGCAACAAGTTGTCTTGCTGTAGGTCCCAACCGAGATCTCGATCAATCATGAACCATTCTTGCTGGCCGTCACCCTCGTAGAACATTCTTCCGTGTAATACTGTTCCAAGAGCACGAAAACCATCTCGGACATGTTCTTTAGGCGACGTAGAAACAAACTAGTGGCATCATCTGGCTGTCACACTTCGGCTACAGGTCCTCGCTGCGTGACCCTGTCTCGGCCATGAAAATGAGGATGGACATGGCGCAGATAGTTTGAGGTTAAAAGGGAGGCAATACCTCGACGAGTTTGGAGCTGAATTTTTCCATCGTAAAGCAAAGATCTCACAGATCTCATAGGAAGAAGAAGTTGATCATTTCGAATCTCCCTGACATCATGAATGGAATGTCGCTTTTTCGTCTCAACATTCTTGTTGCCCTCACGCTTCATGGCGTCATGGCTCAGGGCTCTCAGCCCAGATCCTTGCTGTACCGACGAAACACCACTCTTGTCCTGGGGAAGATATGCAAGTCAATGCGACGTGATTGTGATCTCGACGACTTACCCTCAGACATCGAGGTATGAAGGCCAAAAAAACATTTGCGAAAGTCCGCTTCAACTGACACGCATTCTCACCAGAAACTATGCTCGCAGCGTTGCGAAACGGGTATTGATGACCCGGACTTGAGAGTTGGCTTGTGTGATGGCTTCAAAAAGGTACTGTCCAATCCTCCAGCCTTGTATGATGCTTTTTCATGGGCTATCAGTTTCTCAGTCTAACTCGACGCAGTACATTGATGGCCTTGGCGAATGTGCCAACAGCCCCCAGATCGTGGTGGAGATGCAGTGCAAAGAAAAGTGCGGCGAGTGCATCCGCGACGAGGACTGCGGCAAGAACCAGATTTGCGAGAATAAAAAATGCAAGGCGGTCGTCAGCTGTCAAAACAACCGAGAGTGCAACGGTCAAGTATGCAAGAATAACAGATGTGAAGCCTGTACCGCCAACACAGATTGTGAGAACGCCAATCTCGAATGTGTCAAGGGATTGTGCGTCCCGACGATAAATCCTCCTCCAGAATGCACCAAGAACTCGGATTGCAAAGCTACGCAGATCTGCAAGAACCAGAAATGCAGCCCTTGCTCGATCGACTCTGACTGCGGCCCCGACCAGTTGTGCGGAGATGGTCAATGCAAGCCGAAGCCACCGACTTGCGGACAGCCTGGCTTTGAATGGGCACAATGGCGAGGACCGCGAACCTGGAGAACCGTCAAGTCACCGCCGTTTGCAGAATATGACCCTACGTCCTTCGCGAGCCAGAAGCCAGAGCATGACGGCCGAACCAACAGCTTGCTTATCAATGATCGTAGAAACCTCTACGGTCAGCCCCTGAGCACCAATCAGGCCGCTGTCATTCACCAAGGCTTTCTCTTGGCACCTGAAACAGGCAACTATACCTTTACGTTCGGACAGGCCGATGATATCGCTCTTGTCTGGTTGGGCCAAAACGCTTTCAGCGGTTGGACTCGAGCCAATGCTGATATCGAGCGGACTTATATCCCCCCTCCTGGCGATGAAACTCAGACAGTAAGGCTTCTGGAAAAGGGGACGTATTATCCCGTGCGAATTGCCTGGGGAGACAAGGGAGGCAACGTTGCCATGTCTGTCAAGATAACTGCTCCAAATGGTACGGAGTTGACGGGCCAGGATGGTGGCTATTTTAGAACCGAAGCTTGCGACGGTTCTTACGGCAAATTCCCAGCCTACGGGCCGGCTTGAAGTGGTGATGCGATTGAGGGAGAGCAAAGGATTCCTTGATCCTGCCTGCCAAGTGATTCGTACTTTGAAGCGCAGCTGCGGAATCGAGTGTAGAGCTCTCCTATGTGTTTCTTATTCTTGTTGTTATTTAACCGTCGTCGTGTACTAGTACTTTTAAGAGTAGAAGAACGCAAGAAAATTAATAAACACCAATTTTGCTCAGTTGTTGCCGATCTGCGCCTGCGTTGAGTGAGGGAAGATCCATGTCAATTTTTCAAGCTGATCATACGACGCGTGAATGTCGCACAGTATGAAATGGTGACGGAGTTGTCGTTCGTCCCGCTCCACTCCATTGTTGGGAGTCTGGGACGCTAACTTTTACGAACTTTTACCTACAGAGTATGTACAGAGTCAGTCCCAGTACATAACTACATAATAAATCGTGCGCAACTTTCGGACAACATGTGGAACCCCCTCAGATTCGGTCCCCCATCCTCAACTCCTGTCCTCATTCGTAATTCTTTCAAAGCTATACGTACTTGCCGCTGCCCGACATCACCTACCTCGATTATATCTTCCAATATATTCAAACCGGTAGAACCTTCCCAATATCTTCAAAATGGCACGCAAGTTCTTTGTTGGCGGCAACTTCAAGATGTGAGTCATGCCGCAACGAGTCGAGCCCAAGCTACGAGGTGCTGCCCCTCCATGCCCCGCGCGAGGTGCACATCCCGAGACGAGGAGCCAGAACAGCGCAGCTCGATGTCAAACCCAAGACATTGACCTGAAACCACGATTTGAGAGCAAACAAACAGTTGTTAACGAAATCTTCCAGGAACGGGTCTGTCTCGTCCATCAAGGAGATTGTCAAGAACCTGAACAATGCTGTCCTTGACGCCGAAGTCGGTTCGTATCATCCTTGCGTCAACGTCCCATCCGGCCAAGTGACAATCCATTGGCAACAAGCTACGTCTAACTGATTGATTACAGAGGTTGTCGTCTCTCCTCCCGCGCTCTACCTTCAGCTAGTCCGTGACAGCCTCCGCTCCGGCATCGATGTTGCTGCCCAGAATGTCTACGACAAGCCGAACGGTGCCTTCACTGGTGAAATCTCTGTCTCCCAACTCAAGGACAGCAACATCAACTGGGTCATCCTAGGCCACTCTGAGCGTCGTACCATCCTCAAGGAGTCCGACGAGGTTGTCGCATCCAAGACCAAGTATGCCACTGAGAACGGCGTCAGTGTCATTTGGTGCTGCGGAGAGAGCCTCGAGGAGCGTGAGGCTGGCAAGACTGTCGATGTTGTGACCAAGCAGCTTGAGGCTCTGAAGGCTCAGGTCAACGACTGGTCTAAGATTGTCATCGCTTACGAGCCCATCTGGGCTATCGGAACTGGCAAGGTTGCTACAACTGAGCAGGCTCAGGAAGTACACAAGGCCATTCGTGAATGGCTCAAGAGTGTCAGTAGCAACGTGGCCAACGATACCCGAATCTTGTACGGCGGCAGTGTCAATGAAAAGAACTGTGGAGAGCTTGGCAAGCAGCCCGATATCGATGGTTTCTTGGTCGGCGGTGCTTCTCTCAAGCCTGGTTGTAAGTCTTTCCCATTTTCCGCAGTGCAATGTGTCATCCCAAGCGAAGAAGCACCTACTGACGCTTTCTTACGACAGTCGTCGACATCGTCAACTGCAGAAAATGATGGCTGGTCAAGACCCCAGGTCCCATCCAGACGTGAATCCGTGAGCAAAATATAAATTATGTAGTGCATGAGAATAATGACCTAGTCATTGGATACCCGATTCTGCGATCTCCTCACTTGTGGCATTTTCTCCTATATTCGATTACGCGAGTCTCTCGTAGAACGTGCCATCTCGATTCGACTTTGTGGAGTCTTTCATTCATTCAACCGGCCCAAACATGATCTTTAAAGTCCAGACATTCCAGCCGCTCGATGCTGAAAAATATATGTGCCTCCCTCTCGTGACATAATGATACAAACACGGCATAGACGTGCGCGTTGTTGCCGAATTCAAATTTCAACCCTGTTGCGTCTCAAAGAAGCAGCCACCAGACAACCTATACAGTTGCACCCTTTCCATGATATGGAGACCAGATGCCTCTGACACTAGGGTTGGAACTCGTAACCGCCTTATTCCTCCTCTTCAGCTTCTCACCGCTGGCGTCGCGTAACAGCTCCATCTTCTGTAGAATCTCGTAGGGTGATAAGCTTCGTACGCATATTGGTTTGTTGCGTCCGTTTATGTAGTGGCCGGTAATGAGTGGATGTTTGCCTGGCCTAGGCGAGAGGACAAATTCGATCTGCGGGTTCTTAGCCACGAATTCGGGGAGGAGAGACTTGATGAAGCCGCTAAGAAATAAGTGGTAAGTCATGCAGTTCAACACAGTTGCCATCGAGATAAAGACAAAAAAACTTACTTCATTCCTCTTGAGCTGCCGGCCCAATCGCAATAGTTAAGTTCCATCTTCTTGCATTGGAGGATGAAGGCACCGACGCCATTCTGTTTAGATGTCAGCCTCTATGATGATGGTGGAAAGTGTTGCAAAGAGTCTCTCGCGCGTCGCATACCTTGCTGGGGGCAACTTTACGCAATGCTCTGACAGTCATGTTGTCCTGGTGATTCTTAACCCAACAAGATATCAGTCCAGCGACACTCCAATGGAAGATGTCACGAATCGGGCGCCGAAAAATCGAGGCTCAGTTGGAAGTCCGCCCAATTCGGATTAGCGCGTCTTCGGGCCAGCACCGGCAAAATCTCAATCGGTTAAGGCATGCATGTGTGTCCCTCGAGAAGCCAGCGTCTCGTGATTTCCTGCGTTCCTCATGAACATCAAGTGCGGCGCGTGTGGCATTTCATCATCTTTACTGAAGCTTCTGGCGGCGCCGCGTCGCTCTTCGGCCACAAGTTGGCAATTGTGTGTGTTCATTTGATCGCCAGCCAGCGCCTTCGTCTCTCGCCATGACCGACAAACTTCCACCGAACTTGCTGGCCCTTTTCGCCCCACGACCTCCTCTGCGATGGGTCGAACCCCCGGATTATGCGCCCGAGAAACGCAAGACGGCTGCAGTCGATGGTGTTGCAACGCTTCTTCCCGAACTGCAAAAATACAAAGAGACGGATGTGTATCACCCGACCGAGAGTTGGCTCGAGGCCAGAGATAGGAAAAAGCAGGAAAAGAAAGACGCTGTCCAACATCTCTTGACAGTAGCTCCTAAATACTGTGTGTACAGATGTCCCAAACAGTCAAGCCAATCGCTAACAGAGGCAGATGATCCGAACCAGGACCCAAACATTCGCGGCGATGCGTTCAAAACTCTGATTGTAGCGCGACTGAGCTATGACGCCGATGAACGAGATCTGGAAAGAGAATTTGGACGATTTGGCCCCATTGAGCGCGTTCGTGACTAGGCCTTCACACCTGATTACCAAATTCTTAACTGATTATTTCTTAGATTCGCGTCATCACTGATACGCACGCGCACGAGAAGTCCAATAAAAAGAAGAAGGCCCATCGAGGGTATGCCTTTGTGGTATTCGAGAGGGAGAAAGATATGAGAGGTACCTATATTCTCCCAACACCCCTTGACTGTATCCAATATAGAGCATGGCTATCTCCGGGAACCCACTTTCGAGACGTGGCTCTCAGGCTTGCCGCTATCTCTTGGTAATGCGTCGCGAGACTCAGGTCAGGCCCTCAGGCTTGCCTGGTCCTGGTCTCAAAAGCCTTTCCTCTGCTCTTCCCCCCATTGTTAGACCTGTGACCCCACCACTGGTGAAGTAATTCTATGGTAAGAGTTGCTGACACATGCGCGACAATGGCGCGACAACTTTGTAGCCGCATTGGATTCCTGTGATGGCATTCGCATCAAAGACAGACGCGTCAAGGTAGATGTTGAACGAGGCCGGACTGTGAAGGACTGGAAGCCTCGTAGACTAGGTGGAGGTTTGGGTGGTCGAGGCTATACCAAGTCAATGCCTTCACGACCCGGAGGCCCTGGCGGATTCGGCGGGCCCGGTGTTGGTGGCGGATTCCGTGGGGGATTCAAGGGCTTCGACGGAGGTCGTGGCGGTCGCGGCGGCGGCTTCCGTGGCGGATTCGGTGGCCGTGGAGGAGGCGGCGGTGGCTTCCGAGGAGGTGATTCTGGCCCTAGAGGGGATAGAAACGGCTTCGGCGGATCACCCGGCGGAGCACCCAGCGGAGCACCATCTGGTCCTGGAGGCGACCGCAGGAATGGCGATCGTGGCTTCTCCGGCGGATATGACTCAAGAGGCGGACGAGGTTTCGACGACAGACCCGCTGGTGGGCATCGTGACGCTGGTCGACCGGGCGAACGTGAGGGCGGTCGTCGCACTGGCGGCAACATGGAACCTATTGGACGCCGTGAGGGTGGGTATCGCGAAAGAGATCGTGACCGTGATCGTGACCGCGAGAGAGATCGCGATAGGGAACGTGATAGAGGCGGCCGCGACTACGACCGACCGCGTGATGACGACAGTCGAAAGCGTGCGTATGAGGGTGGTCACGAGGATCCCAGGAAGTTGCGTCGATACTGAACCTCACCCCTTCCATCGCCAAATACACAACTTCGGTATGCCAGCAAAAACGAAGTCCAGGCATCACGAGAGGCATTCACGACTATGAAACCCTGGGCAGTCCTGTCCCTCTCCATGATTGGAGAGGGTGTCAGGTATTAAAATTACTTCTTGCGAGTCACTTTTCAGACGCCATCACTGCCCTTGCATGTAATCTTCCTTTTTTTTCATACATCACGCTCGTCCGCGTATGAAGGTAATGGGTCAGGCTACCATTTCAGAAGCTACTGGACTGGAGGGAGGAGAACAAGGTAACATTTTTGTGTGTTTATATGTTTGTCTGCTGATTTGATTTGACTTGATTCGTCTGTACTTGCCTTTTCCTTTCTTTGTACTGGTAGGTTAGAGAAGCACACAATAAGTGCGTAGCACATGGGTGAATGGCTACAGCCGTTTTGTACTATTCAGGTAAGGTCAGAGGTAAGGCACAACATGTGACTACTGGCCAGGTAATTATTTTTGAGCAAACTCCAATAGAGGCGCGCATGTTCACGCGCTCGCTCATTGGGAAAACAATGAGAGATAGCAAAGCACATAGTTATGTCTGTGTTGCCAGATACTTGGTTGTGAAGAGGGGTCAAAAACACGATCCGTCACTTGAATATGAGTGCGCGTTAACGTCACGATCGAAGTATACCGAATGGCATGCGGGAAACACGAGAAGCCATACCGCGAAGAGACAGAACGCAAATTGTGATCATTGTGCGCCAAGTAGCTCCTTTCAGTCGACCTTGGGTCTCTTGTAGGTATGGAATTCGTAACAAGAACAATAAATACAAAGATGCATTTGACCTGCCGTAGTCGTGAACCATTAAACGCCTAGATCTATGAAACATCAAAAACCGGTTTTGAACATCGCCCCGTTGTGTCTACATTTCAACCCCGAATAAACAGCAAAGACGAACGATAGTAGCGTGTCTTTGGCATTCCTGATCCGTTTCCTTGTTGATGCCAGCTGAATTCTCGTCGGGTCATTTTATGATTGTTTTTCATCTCCTGTCTTTTCCTTTATTCAGTTTAATGCGTTGCTCTCGTCAATTTTCGTCGACACCCTCCATGGCAGTCGCGTCGTCCACCTCTTTGACATCTGAACTTGCTGCGCTCCAGTAACTGTTAGGGAGGAAAGAATAAAGTCAGCACATGAAATTTTTAATTTTTTCAAGATTTATATCTCAATGAGTACTTTCAAGTATATGAGAGAGCGGTGGGTTGGGCAAGAGCCAGAGAGGGGAAGAGGGAGACCTACGCCAGAAGCTTGACCTTGAACTGGGACACACACACTCCGAACAGCTTCAACAGACGAGTTTGTCTCGAATCCAGCACATCGCCTTCCTTGCACACCCGGTATCCCTCGCCCTCGCCACTCTCCTCGCCCAGAACGACCTTGCCCTTGACCATGCGAGTCGGGACGTTCAACTTTCGCAGTTCAGGCTCAATTGTGTGCGCCAGCGGCACATCATACTCGACGGGGACCTCCCCGGCCGTGGAATACACCACACCCGCAGGGATGGTAAAGTCTCTGGGCGACGTGGCGCCAGCACGGGCGAAATCGACGGGTTCGAAGTTGGCGAAGTAGTCGAGGATGGACTGAACAGGTCGGTTGGTGAGGAGGAGTCCGACTGTGCCGCTGATGTACTGCGTGAGATCTTCAATGCCGGGCGCAATGGCCTCTGAAGGGTTTTGGCCGAGGGCCTTGGCCATGAGCTTGGTCTTGCCGAAGAAGACTCTGCAGTCGTTGAGTTCGTGGCGCACGTCTTTCAATGCACTGTTGCGCATGTTGTCTACGCTAAAGACAAAGCAGTGCTGGTATTCGGGAACGGCATCGCGGATGTTCTGGAAGAGCTTGTCCTTTTGTTCGCGCGTCTTCTTAGAAACTTGTGTGAGGTGAAAGGTTCTGGCTCGTCGTGATTTGGGCATGATTGGAGCGGGTCAAGGCACGAGGCACGAGAGAATCTGTTTCCGTGTTTCAAATCTGCTGAGTTGAAGATTGAAGGAATTTTCTGCGACTCGAAAGTAGAATAGAAAAGTAAAATATAAGTTCAATGGAATCGACAAAGCCCTCGTCTCTCGATCAAGTCTGAAATGCAGAGCGTCTTTTCCTTGTCGAAGGCGGTAAAAGTGGGGCTTCCGTGTTTTGCGCAAGAGATGAGATGGTGGAAAAAAAATCGGCATCTTGCCTTATCGATAAGAGAAGGTTTTGATCAGGATATGTATACATATGTGTATGTACTCCCGTACCTAGGCATCCTCACTGAGGCATCATATTCGCGGTGTTACAAGCTTCATCGTTTTACTCAATTTTGTTAGGCAAAACTGAAAAATTCGTGCGGCGACGCGTAGCGCATCGCGTAGCGGAGGCGCACATTTCGTGCTTGCCTCTTTACATCGGATTGCGAATGTGGCGATTTCCGACAACTCGTCTTATTTGTGATACCAATGTGTTTGTGTGCTCATTTCGTTTGTGTAACACAACTCTTTGTTTTAATGTCAACATGTATTGGTGGGCGCTCGTGCTGTGCAAGTTTACTCGATGCGATGACGTTTCTAATCTCTTTTACTTTCTTCACTCCTACCCTGAACATGTGAAAAAAATTGACAGGTAGGCTCGGGTTGCGTCTCGATTATGTCATGAACCATGCTTCTCGGCCAAGATAAGAGGCGTGGGTTGCAATGCGGATGATCGTTTGTGACGGTGGAACAGCATTTGCTGGGTGCGTTGCACACGAGGGTCGTTGTCACGTAGCCAGCGCATCTTCATTCGTGCAAGACGTGACGCAAAACTGTCAGCGTGCCGCTGGATGGTCTGATGCGCCACGGCTCTCGAGCCACAAAACCAATGCGAAGTGATGTTTATCTGCGGTAATGAACAGAGTAGGCTAACAAGATTATGCAAACATGTTATTTGAGACCTGCAGATAGACAGAAAAAAAAGCTCAAAATTGGAAAGAGCCCAGATGAGCTGTTCGCCATGGCAGCTGGTGTTGAGACAAAAGGTCTCTGCTTTTGGGGGTGGACCCGCATTTTTCTCCCGACCTTTGCAAGCGGAGGGGAGCACAGAGACAGGGCAGAGCGCACGGACCAAGCTGGCACCTGTCTGACGAGTCTGACGATGGATGACCACCAACCTTGTGTGTTTTTTTCTCGTTCTCTTCTCGTTCTCTTCCACTTCTTTTTGTATAAAGTCAGCCAACATTTCCTCCATCACATAACCCGCCCGCCGCCTCAACCCCATTCCCTTTTCTCTCCTCAGCTTCCTCCGTTGTAACACAAAGCCTCGACTTACTACACTTCGGCAAACCTCAAACCCTATCTTTCCATTTCTACTTTCGCGGTGATATTGTGCACTTTCTCTGCTCTTCTCTTCACATATATTTTACTTCTTCTCAACGGCCATCTTCGTCACAAGGTGCCCGTTGTTTTTATCGTCTATTCCTGTCCCTAGACAGTGACTGGATATCATCTGCGCAGGCAGCGAGCCCGGGAAACCACCATTTCAAGATCCCAGTTCGCTAGAAACGCTTCAATAATTGAAAATACTGCCCCGCAGTCCAGTCCAACGTCTTTCATATCTCCTCAAGGACGCAGCAGCCATGACTTCGAACGGCAACTTCGTCCAACTGGAGCAGTACAAGAACGTCGGCCAAGCTGTGTACGCAGATGCCGACCCCAATACCACCAACCGCAATCTCTCCAAGGAAGAGGTTGGATGGTTTTTCGTCGAGCAATACTACACAACCTTGAGCCGACAACCTGAGAAGCTCCATGTAAGCTTTCATCCACGATCCATGAAGAACTCTTTTGAGAAGCGAGACTAACCTTCTGACCCTCCGTAGTTCTTCTACAACAAAGTCTCGCAGTTCGTCTATGGCCTAGAGGCCGAAGTGACGAATGTAGCTGTAGGACGTCAGGTAAATATTTTCATCAGTGGCCACCCCACATCGCTTGCATCAGTGGAGCTAACGAAAATGGTGCCATTCAACAGCAAATCCAAGAGCGCATCAAGGCCCTGGAATTTCTCGACTGCAAAGTCAGAGTTTCAAATGTCGACACGCAGGGGTCATTTGACAACATAGTGATCCAGGTCATTGGTGAGACGTCGAGCAAAGGTGACGAATCCAAGAAATTCGTCCAGACCTTTGTTCTTGCTCAGCAACCGTCTGGATACTTTGTGCTGAATGATATTCTGCGGTACATTAGCGAGGATGAGGAAGACAACTCGACGGCACCTGTTGACACTCCAGTCGAGTCGCAGGAGCCTGCTCCTACCGTCGCCGAACCCGAGTGTGCCGAGGGGAATGGCACGGATGAGTCCAAGCTGGACGCGGAAGCTGTGGACGAGAAGCTGAACGAGGCTGCTGTCTCTCAGAACGAGGCTCTGAACGGCAATCTTGTCGCTGAACACCCCAAGATTGCCGAGGCGGACCCTGAACCAGCTGCTGAGGTTCCTTCCCAGGTGACTGCAGAAGAGACTGCGGCTTCACCTGAGAAGTCGGAGAAAGCCAGCCCACCTCCTGCTGCTCAGCCCAAGCAGGAGGCTGTTGCTGCCCCGCCCGCGTCCGCTCCCGTTCCCTCTTCAGGCTCTTCTGCTCCCATTGCATCTTCCACTCCCACTCCCGCTACCACCTCTACTCCCGCCCCCGCCCCCGCTCCCGCTCCCGCCGCGCCTCCCAAGCCTATGACTTGGGCCGGCCGTGCTGCCGCCGCAGCCACTGGACCACGTCCCGTGGTTCCCCTCCCCAAGGCTGCAAATACACCAGCACCTGCCGTCGCCACTGGTGCTGGTGCCCCGGTTGCTCCCTCGACTGCCCCCCCGGCTGCCTCTGCCGCCGCACACCCAGTTCCCTCCTCCGCCAGAGCCGTTCCCGCCGCCCGACCCGCGGCGTCTGCTGCTCACATCCCCGAGACTGCTGCCAAGGAGTCAACAGGATGGAAGACTGCTGGGGTTGACTCGAAGCGCCAGACCCGAAGCCAGTCCATCTCCACCCATACTACTGGGAAGGAAGGTACTCTGGCCTACGTGAAGTTCGTGAACGAGAAGGTTCGGGATGCGGATTTGCGCAACGCCCTAAGCGCATGCGGCGAGTTGGCCTACTTCGATATCAACCGTCAGAAGGTATGATTCCCTCTTGTCGAGTGCGGCCTCGACTCAGATTAACATATGATATCGCTAACCTGCAACGCATATTAGAACTGCGCTTTTGTTGAGTTCAAGACGGTCGAGGGATACCAAGCTGCTGTGGCTGCCAACCCTCACCCTGTCAATGGCGCCGAAGTTGTGGTTGAGCCTCGTCGCCCTAAGACCACTGGCCACGGAGCCACCAACTACCACACTCACCGAGGTAATGGCTCGGGGGGTCGTGGCCGTGGAGGCTCCGATGGTAGCCGCATTGGCCAGAGTAGCCAGCGTGGCAACTACTCTGGCCAGAACCGTGGCCGTGGAGGCGCTGTTCGTGGCCGCGGCGGCGCTCAGGCGACCAATGCTTAGATCGTGGACAAACGCTAAAGCGTTGAACGTCGATGCAGAACAGCCATGGACATGAATCACTGACATGGCATATGAGCCTCTGCTTTGCTTGGTTAGCGAGTGCATAGCGTCGATTGGTTGCTGGGGGTCTTGACGTCGGCCGATGCCTTTTCCTGGGAGCTTTGGTGATGTACAACAAACGATGGACAGAGGGGAGTCCTCATGTTCTTTCCTTACCCCTTGTCTTTTTTTTGCTTGGCTTTTTTCTTTTTCTTTTTCATCACTGTTTTAATAACCTGAAGCTGGCGCCGGGTTTCGGATTGGAATCAGCATTGGCGCAAATGGTGGGAGGTTGCATTAAGGCTGTTTTGTTTGTTCTCCTCGGGGAGAAGAATGGAGGCGGGGATTAGGATTACAATTACGCCCTCGAATGACAGGGTAGAAGCGTGTATGATTGAGGTGGCTCAGGAGCAGATGGACTTGGTATGGGAAATACCAGTGTCCGAGTCTGCCGTTGCGCCGAGTTGGGAGGGAAAAATGGACGGAACCAGGCGAGGCAGATGAGGGTGGTTGATTGTGAAATTTGTTCGATTTTGTCGTTTTTTATGATCTTCTATTGGGTCATGATACCAGGACTTGGAAGCAGACACGAAGGATGATGAACTGGACAAAATATCTCCTGCTCCCTGATGTGAGGGGTGGAAAGGATTCTAATATAGCATAGCGTCTGGAGGCAGTTAATCGCTGCCTTTGTACAAGTAGTATAAAAGAGTGATGAAGGTATGGAAGCATGCATGATGCATGTGTCTCGGCGGTTGCGTCTCGTGAATGCAGAGAGTGACATAGAGGGCGGAGCCGGCGATTGCCAGCACGCGCGGGTAATACATGTCCACATTCGCATTTGGCATACCTACTGAGCTACATGTAACATCAGACGTTGATTGATTTTCCGCTATCTATTGTGCCGAGCTCAAGATCGGTATCTACGGCACGTTAGTAGTTACTATTCGTGGGATCAGAATTGGGGTCGGTGCTACATACGGAGTAAGGAGGTCGGTCGATAGGCAGGTATGTTACATGTGTCTGAAGCAAGAAAGCAAATAGATGCACACCAAACCTCCGTCCTCCTTTCTTCCGGGCTATCTTTCAAGGCATATCCCTCGGAGACGCGCGGTGCCGCAAGGGGTTACCAATGTGCCATGCTGTGTGTAACTATGATAGCATAAGCACCTGTGTGTGGCTATGTTATGAGCTGATGGGGGTTACACACACAGCAAGTTGCAGACGGCACAGCAGAAACAGGCATTGTGCTTATGCCAATGCCCCCAGCGTGGCGGGTTACACTGCTGATACTGTAATGCTGTTACATAGTAGGTATGCAAAGCAGCTGTGGTGTTGTCAGAGCAAAAGTTCCTACAGTAGACAGTAGGTATGTACCTATGTATGTACCCTATGTAGGGAGAGCGGCAAGGCATATGTATGCGGAGGCGTGGATCCCCAGTACATACGGAGTACTCCCGCACAATTGAATTGCCATGTTTACCTGTATCGGACCTACCTACGGAGTACATATAACTAGAGTGGCATATTGGCTTCGCCTCCCCCACCTTCAGACTTCTGCCTGCGCCTTTCCACAAAGAGTGGAGGACATGGATCTTGATGTACACACGGAGTATCCGTAGGTGTATGTATTGGTCATGTCATTCTTTCTATTCTTTGTGCTTGAATGCCCACCCCTTTTTGTCGATGCGCGACTTTCTCTGCTCTGCTTTGTGTGCACGTTGCTACAGACCTACATATTTCTTTCATGCATTGCACCGCGGACAGAATGCGCCGGATAGAGGATTAGGTAGGGGGTCTGTGCCTCGAGAGTCGATACATACAATGCGAGAGAAAGAAAGAGAAAGGGAGAAAGGGAGAAAGAAAGAGACAATGCGGTGCAGCTGGGCGAGGGGAGTGGGCATGACTCACTGCTCAGTGTGTATGTATTGACGTACAATGTGTACATGTGTACCTAATGTGCATACGTAACTAACCCTTCATGGCGTGGAGTACCTAATGTGCGTACGTAACCCTTCATGGCGTGGAATACCTAATATACGTACGTAACCCTTCATGGCGTGGAGTACCTAATGTACGTACGTAACCCTTCATGGTCTGGAGGCTGGACTCTGGATTCTGGGGTTGGTGGCGGAGGCAGCCGAGCGGCGAGGACTCAAGAGGAGTCATGGGCCGGTAGTTGGAAACTTAACTAGGTAGGTATGTATGTACATACATAGCTGTCTGTAGCAGGAAGCAGCTCCGTGGACCGTGAATCGTGATGCCTAAGATGACAATGAACGGGAGGGCCATGGCAGGAAAAGTGGTAGGCTGAGTTGTGCTTGTTGTTTTGCATGTTGCCCTTTGTACACTTCCAACGTACGGAGTACATATATACATTGTATGTACGGAGTACAGAGTATGTAGAAGCAATTCACATATGTATGTAGGTACATAGGTAACCTCATAGGTAACCTCATAGGTAACCTCATAGGTAACCTCATAGGTAACCGACGTGGAGGAAGGTTCATCAGCACCCCCCGCTTTTATATCGGGGCGGGGCTCTCGGGAGCTGTCAGGCTTCGGTGGCGGCTTATTATAGAGCACCGCACCGCGCTCAACGCCAACTCTTTGCATTTCGCATTTCGCATTTCGCACTTTGCACTGCCTCAACTTGACTAGGCGCCGCCTTCTTCTTCTCACGGCCACTCGGGCCCGATGGCTTGTCGCCTCGGCTCTGCACCGACCAGAACTTCGGAACAACGCGTGTACAATATCTACAGGCTACATACCTAACCACATGCCAGGGTTCGTGGCCTGTTTCGCCCACGTGTTCCGAACATCCGCGGCATCCGTCCAAACCCTTCAGAGTCATCTACGCCGTACGATGCTTGCTTCTCATGACTACAGAGTACAGCCATCAGAGTCACATTTGACGGCCTTACTCCCGAGCCCCTGATAGCTTTGCTTAGGTATTCGTATACATACACAGTTCGTAGGAACTACTTTCTATCGCATGTGTTGTAACCTGTCACGCCGGCTAGCTAGCCAAGTCGGCCGCCACATCTTGGATTACCTGGTCCTTTGAGTCTTTGACTCACTCAACTACAACTACCTACCCAACTCACTCAGACATGGGATCTCCAAACTGCTCAATCTATCCACACCTCATACCTTTTAAGCTTTGTTTTCTTCTAAATTGAATCCCATGTACTCACGCTGTCAGTGCTTTTAGGGGCGTATGGTAGGTAGGTAGATACACTCATCAGGGTTCGTACAACACATACCCGTGAACCTGGACCTTGTTTCGGATGAGTCCCATCAACGCTAGCGATAGAAACCCGCCATGCCGAGTGCCGCAACCACGTTCCTCTGTCTTTCAACGCGCCTGGTTCTTTTCACTCTTGTCCAACTCTTTGATTTCTTGAAAATTGTATTACCCGTGTTTCTGCCGATTTTGCTTGCTTCTGCATCTCACACCCGCCTCGCCTACATACATATCGTGTCTCCCGGCGGATAACAATGGTGATGATCAAGCTTTCCTTCTTGCTCCATCTAATACGGTGACTTCTGTGGAAAGAGACAAGACAGGTAGGACGTTCGTTTACTGCACAAAAGCGCCGAGAATAAGGCTGCGTCATAGAATTTGTGGATGTAATTCTCTCTGTGCGACAAAGTCCGCTATACAAGATAAACCGACCTCGACCCAACCCATCGCCGATGGAGCGTCGCACGGCTTCAGTCGATGATACTGGACAAGTGGCTGCGCCGTCTGGGTCGCCTCTCCGGCGGCGTTATTCCATGGAGGAGGACTTATACAACTATAAACACGTGTTGGCCACTCCGCAAAGTCACCCCCCACAGCCGCCGATATATGAGTCAAGTACCAACAACGATGTGGATGTGGATGTAGATGTGGATGAGGGCGAGGACGAGGTCCGACGTTCCAATATTGGACAGTTGGAAGAAGAAGTCAAAATCTCATCCATACTCGAGCCACTCCCCGACTACGAGAGTTCACTACACCTCGAGGGCGTCTTTTCCAAAAAGCACGAAATCGAAGAAACAACGAAAAGGGCCGCTGATCGGCAGTGGAACACCGTATTCGTTTCGCTTAACGGCACCGCACTCAATGTATATTCGGTCAAGAGAGTTTGGTGCTGGAGTCCAAGTAGAGACGATCCGACGATATGTCGCGACAATCCTCCTGGGGTCAGGAAGGCGAAGTTAGAAAAGAGGTATAGCCTGTTACACGCGGATGCTGGCATTGCCGCGGACTACTTCAAGTATATTCTTCCACACTCACGTCCTCCTTCTGCCTCTGCAAGTCCCTCGTACGTGAGAGATCTTGCACCACCAGTTAGACCGTGTAAGACAGAGAAAAGATTGGCAGCTAACATGATATTTGCCATCAGACGACGCTACGTCATTCGCGTCAGGGCCGAAACAGACCAATTCCTACTCGCCTGCATCGAGCTGACCACCTTTGTCCGATGGCTCGAATGCCTCTTCTCCGCCATTGATGTCGCCGCCCCGATCGATGACCGAGAATTTCCCCGTGACATGTCCATCCCCCGAGTCCAGCGCATCCGATGGATCCAGAGCCAAGCCTCGCATCGAACCGAGGAAACAGAAACATCCGCCATGAGTTCCGTAGATTATGGAAGCAGTACCGATAGCTCACGACCAGCAAGCGTTTCAGAGCCAACACTGCCAAAAACCACACCGAGCTCTTCGCCGCCAAGAACACGGCCCATGACGCGGCGCCGCCTGAGCGCATCATCGTACTTGAACCCTTCAGTGGATCCTCACACGGGGAAGTGGTTCCCCGAACACGAATGGTCGAGCGCGCATGATCTCTTGTACGCGAAGCTGTGCTATAGCAATTTACTGTTTAGGAGTCCGCGGAAATCAAATTACATCATCAGAAAGGGCAAGCAGTGGTTCGTGGACTGGAGGACTGGGAAGATGGCGAGGGTACTGCCGCCGACGTATGGGGAGATTGATCTTTTTCAGCCTTGAGAGGTTGTTGAAACGGAGACTCCACGGACAGAATTCCGGAAATGGTTTCTCAAGGAGTATGATATTGCTTTGGATGTTGCATTTCGGACATAGAAGCCGGAACGCCATTTTTTTTTCATTCTTCTCATGACACATTGCGGGCTGCCTGAGTAATGTGGTGAATCATGCGACATCATGAGGCGGTAATAGCACGGCTACCAACTGGAGCTCACGACGCACGAATATGACGTATGTACATGTATAGAATTTTTGGAAGCGCTACTCAAATCAATCTCAACATTACAACCAATGCGTATGGAAATTTGAAATCCCCGGGTCGGTATCGGTATCAACATGCCCAATACCGAAAGGTTTTTGCCCACCATGGCGAAAAGAATAAAAAAAAAAAAATAAGTGGGCGACGACTGCTGCCGCAAGTTGGATTCAATTCGAACTGGAGTCTCTTGGAGGACCTACATGATGATGTGCTCGTCCAGGTCAATCATGGTCGTCCGGTCCAACCCCGTGCCGATTTGACCGCCAGATCCTGCGAGCGCAATGCGAGTTTTCGGACACCAGGAACAACAGCCGGGGATTCTAAAGATGCCGAGACCGGCCTGCTAGTGGAACAAGGCTACCTACGGAGATCGTGATAACTTGGCGCCGTGGAGGGAGCGCAGATGACGGGGCAGGTTTCATGTTTCGAAGGGACCAACCAGCCTGCATGCATGCGACTTCTGATGTAAGAGCGTTTGATTCATATATTTAACGTCAAGCACACTTGAGTTAGGGCTCAGCTGGGTACAGCTTTCGAGTTCAAGACCACGAGACCATGGCTTTTGTTTTCATCGAACATTCAGTATATAGGTAGGTATGTAGCGGCCACGCCATCATATTGTGTTGAATGAAGTAGACAGCAAGGCTCCTGACGTAACACGTTTGAAGATGAGGACCCCAGCCCTGGCAGAATATGCTGTGGAGGAGATACTGGCTGCGAAGAAGGCCCCCTGGGTCGGGGGAACAGAAGAAATGTCTTGTTGAAGTCGACGGGTTACACGACGCCTACGTGGGAGGGAACCTTTGGGGTCGACACAGAGGCAACCCTCGCCATTCACAAATTCTCAAAGGGCTGAATCAAGCTTTCTTTTTATTAGGCGACTCTTTTCAACTCATCTGCTGTGTTTAAAACTCCGCTACGCAGCAACGAATCGCCACCGAAGCGCCGCCGAGCTTGAGTCTCCTTCGCCGACACGGCCGAGACTCATGTCGCAGCGTCGCTATTTCAAATCAAGTGTTGAGGTTGAGTCATCACAAGTTGCGCCGCGCGCGTCAGCGAGGCATGAGTCTATTCTGCCTTGCGCAAGCAGTTTCCTTCCTTCAGCACAGTGCCACCAGTTGCCTACGCCACCACAGTCCATGAGTCCCGAGGCACGACACTCGATCTCAAGGTCGTCGACATCTCTCTATGTAAAAAAAAAAAAAAAAAAAAAAAAAATCACGCCTGGGCTGACTTAGGGGCTGTTTTGCGCGTCCAACACTCGACGGCATCATGCTCATGCCCCTTTGGTCATCGGGCCATCCGTGGCACCACCATACCAGGGAGAGATACCCTTGGTGCTGATGTCTTAATGGCACCGGCATGATCATCTGGACCTGGTGGCGGATGCAGTTAAGGCAGACTCGGCACACTATGTACTACAAGTACAACACCAGGCAGCTGGTAGTTTCGGAGCATTGACGAACCGTGGGCGGCTTCACCTGGACAGGAAACCCTACTTGTCGACTCGTCGCACTATGTATACTCCATGTTTTATCCCTACTGTCAGTATTGGGACTCTGGGAGGCGCCTTGACTCAACGACTGTGTAAAATGTTCAGTGCGGAAAAACGTGTTTCAGGCCATCTACTTTTTGTCCGAATCATGCCCCGGGCAACTGTGTTCGTTCAGCCATCGCAAATGTCAGCCCTACTCATACTGTATTCTGGGTTTAAGTTTTGCAGAGGTAAGGACGGTATATATTACTATGAGCCTGCATGCGGTTCTGCTATAAATTGAACAATGAAGAGCGTGTGATAACAATAGTGACAGTGTTAGGCACACTTCAATGCGGTCCCGGCTGGGGCTCTAAGCAAGTTCAAAACCACGAGGACATGGCTTTGTGTTAGATGTATTGAATATTCAGTATGTAGCGGCCACGCCACCACACATCATGGCTCGCAGAGAAGCAAGCACATGAATCCTCCGCGTCACGACGGCCTCGAGTCGTCACAGCTCCCAGATTAGTGGTGGCCGTGAGCTTTCCTCCAGACGTGGTCAATGGTACATTATTTATCTGAGGCATACGTTGGAACCATTTCCCGGCTGGCACCTGTGCCGTCCGCCATTGCATGAATAGCAGCCATTGTTGCCCCGGCATTGGCAACGGCCAGGTTGGCAATAACCCCCAGTTCCGAAGCAAGGCCAGCATCTGCATCGCTTTTCCAGATCACGCAAGGCGAGCACATTCTGCAGCGCAAGTCAGATTCAACTTCGAGCGGTGATTCAGGGAAAATGCTGTAGGAGGGACGATACCTTCAGTTCTCCCTCAGGCAAGTCTCCTCCCGTGTAGGTGTATTCTCCCACGGTGATACTCTCCTCAGCCTCGGGAAGAGCAGAGGCCCCGAGGGACAGCAGAGATGTAACGAGGATAGCGATCTTCATGATGTTGGGTAGCACGGAAAAAGTGTGCGTGTATTGTATACGCTTGAGCTGGTGTCAGAGATGGTGGATCATGGCTCGAGAGCACAAAGATACGGAGCGCTTCACAGCAGCTTTATACACGCGTGTTTTCTTCTTTGCTTTTTCGATCGAGCATCTGGCCTGGCACTACCATTGGGATCCATTCATGCAATCTTTCGGACTCAACATCGCGTCAAACCAACTGGAGAAGTGCCCACCCCTAACAGGATGTCTTGGCGAGTCAACTTTATCAGCACTAATGCAAGATACCTATGTGTGGTGAGATGGGGATTGTGCGCCGGTTTGACGCTCTTTAAATCTGGACTGCACTGAGATGCGTTGCATCATTAGATGATGGCGGCAAGGTAATCAGTCATATCAAGTATCAAATGTGAGGAATCGGATATCCCTGCCGACCCGACCAAAAGGTCAGAACACTAAGCTGGTAGGAACCGGCTTAGTGCGGGATATATAGGTGCAGTGCAGCGGGCAGAGCTGCAATAGAGTAGCCGTCACATCAAATACCTAGTCAGTGGAGCGTGGCACGATTGATGGCCGCATCATGCATGTCTCGAGATGACAGAGGAGGGGTCGATGCCAATTGAACTAGCGCTGGAGACTCTTGCATGCCTTGATCATTCGTGATGCCCACGGAAATGATGCCCATGGTGCCGGTTTGCGGATCCCGTGTAGCGAATTTGATATGGAATATTGGCTGCTCATGGCTAGCTACCACTCTTGGCATCGCGGAATAGACGCTATTAGGTGCTGCAGCAGCAGCTGTCGCTACACAAGCCCGGAGGCGTCGGGCCGGAAGACTGCGAGAAGTCATGGAATGTCGCAAAGAAAGCATTGGTCTGATCTTTCTGTCCCAACACTGTGTGAGCTTGTTGCAGTCTTCGAGTTCCGTGCCTCTGCCCTTGAGAAGCGGTATGTTCTGCCTGCTGACGCCCTGCAGCCCAAACATTGCCTGTACTTGGCTTCTTGGTTAGGGGTATCCCTTGCTCTTGCTCTTGCATACGATTTCGTATTTGCCTCAACCAAGCGCGGATCTTCTGAAGCGGTGGATGAGCTTCACGATGGCTAGCTATCTATCGAAGCGTCATCTTCGAGCCGAAGGTGCCGATGGACTGTACGAGCTTTCCGACGGCTGCTAGAAATGTGATTATGAACAGGTTAGATGGATCAGGCTCATGGCGAAGGGCCCAGCCTGCTCATCAGAAAGTTCCAGGGCCGGGATCGAAAAGGGCATCCGCAGCGACGAGACAATTTTGCTGAGCTCGCTGATCAGCTGCTCCGATCACAAGCATAGTTGATCCGTGATCTTATACTGGCCTGATGTCTCGCGCGTTAGCTGACCACAGTGAGTCCTGAGGGCGTGGCCTCGATCGACTGACCAAGAATTTGATAGCTTTGTGAAGAGCATCTTTACTTGAGTAGATGACCTCTGGCGTCAAGGCATCAGACGGAAGTACGGCCATGGTGTTGGAGCCAGTAAACACGAACAGGACTCATGAGGTGCAAGAGGCTCTTCCTTCAAAGGCGTGAGGTAAGCTGACCCGCAGCGTCATAGCAATCCCGTAGTAGTCGTAGCAATTTCCCGATCCGATCATCCCGAGTTCATAACTAAGCGCCATGCTAGCACCGCATGGGCGTTTGAGGATGCCGCGCGAAAGACGGCAGCTCATGAGATCTCTCTATTCCCGCTGCAGCCATCCCGCGTAAGGAAGGGCCTGAAGCTAGGATAGATCTGAAGCTCATGCTCGATGGTGTTGAGCCCCGCGACCATGAATAGCACACGTTGATAAGATGGGTGAAAACTTCCTGGCTCCTGGGTGATTGTGTGCGCTGAGGACCCCAACGGACCACCAAAGGGTCCTCCAAAAGAATCTGAACGCTGCATTCGCCAACCCATATTCCGCCATTGACCACAGTAGTTGTATCTAAACGACATGAGATTCTGTCCATTTGCGCGAATTGCGCCTGGATCCAGGACCCGAGCGAGAAGTCGGGCCTCTCGCCGTGTGAGGTGGAGACGTAGACAAGCGAAGGTCATACAGTACCTATGTATCGCGATGTCGCCGCCGATGCAAGATGCTGACCAGCCACTGTCTCTGATACATTTCAGCACTTGAAAACTATCATGTCAGCATACACAAACACACTCGTGCTCCTATGGCCGCCTAAGCCGAGAAGAACCCCACAGAACAGAGAGACGTACATCAGAGATATCCCAACTCCCAACGCCAGCAGTCAAATGACTATACGGGGCCACGTCTCCAAAACCCAACCGCACGCCCGTTTTGCCCCTGTGGAAACTTGGAATGGCCGCAGCGTCTACACTAAAATCCCCTCAAATCATCTTCCCCCGCGTCACTGAATTGAAACTCTTAATCAACGTCTCCCTTCATCGTTACTTGCGCCAACCCACCTCAGCTCGCCATCTCCGCCCTCAGCTGCCCATCCACAGCCCTCGCCTCCGCAGCCAGCTCGTCCGCCACAGCCCCCAACACAGCATTCGCGCCCCGAACATCCTCGACAGCCCGGTCCAACTGCCTGAGCAGCTCGTCCATCTCCTGCCGCTGCTGGCGGACATGATCTGCCAAGAGGGTGTTTTGGGCCTGCGTGGTCTGCAGACGAGCATTGAGGAGCGACTGATGCGCAGCAAGGCGGGGCGAGAGATGTGCGGCGAGAATGTCCTGGGGGGGGAGGAGATGAGGTCTGCCGTGTTACGATGTATTAGCATGATTCTTCCTTTACGTTACGTTTTGCCTCATTCGGGGTTTCTCTCTTTTTCTGTTTTTGTTTCCATCTTGGCTCCATATAAAGGGGTACTTGGGAGAAAAAAATTAACAGCAAAGCTCGCCATGGGTTCCGAAAAGGACCAGGACAAGCCAAAGATATACATACGGTATGCAATCATTCTTCCCCTCCCCCTCCCCCCTCCTCTCCTCTTCCGCCCGCACCCGCGCCTGCTCCTCCGCCGCCGCCGCAACCACCCCCTCCAACTCATTCAACTTGCCCACGACGCCTCGCGCCCGCAAAATGGCCTCAAACTCGGCCTCGCTCTTCTCGCGCAGCTTCTGCACCATCTGCGATTGGACCTGTCGGAGGATGGGCTCCGCGCGGCGCGCAATCGTCGGGAAGCAGGGCGCGAGGTTCTCGTAGGCGAGCTTGTCGAGGGTGCGGGTGAGGGACGCGGCGTGGATTTGGTGGAGGCGCTGGGCGCGAGGGCCGGGGGGCGGTGATTGGGATTCGGGTTCGGGTTGGGGCGTTGGGGTGGGCATGCTGATGATGGAGAGGTTATTTCTGTGTTTGTCTCTTTTTTTCACCTGCAAACATGTATAGTTGTCAAGCTCTTTGCAATTGTGGGAAAGAAAAGGAGGGTGGGAAATTGGTTGAGGGATGAGCGGAGGTGGATGCAACGTACGACGCGGAGATGGTGCGGGATGGAGACGCGAGGGCACGTGAGTACGCGTTTGGAGTCGCACCGGTGAGTGGAGCACAGAAGAAGGGCTTTTTGTGCAATGCAACGACCACTTCGTGACGCAAACGCCATCTTATGTATGTACATGAGCATTCATATGCTGTGCCAATATGAATGCTCATGTACATATTGAGCTCGATTGCCCTCGTTGATTGAGTTTTACTGTTTATATGTAAACATAGAGGTGCGATGCGGGATGCCATGCTCCTCTTTCATCCTTCCATCTTTCCATCATCTGCATCTCCTCATCTTTGTGACTGGTGTATGCCCCTTTGAGTCCTGCCACGGCTGCAGCGCAATACTCCCAGTCCTGAGCTTCCCCATACCATGGTGATCGAAAAACATGCTTCCGTATCCCCTCCAACTCAGAGGTCCATGCCGGCTACAGATGTCGATCCGCGCATCCCCAAGTCACTAGCTAGCTAGCCCAGCTGAATCACCGCCGCATCCGACGACGCACTACCACTGCCCCCCTCCCCCTCCATCCGCCGCCCCTCGCGCGAATTCCACGCCTTGTCCTCCTCCTCCTTCGCTTTCCGCCTCGCAAAGGGGAACGTGGCGAGCAAGACGGCCGTGAGGAAGAGGAGGCCCACGACGGAGCGGTGGATAAACACCCACCGTACGCCTTCTATGTCAGATTTGCTGTCGCTGGTGAGGAGGACGCTTATTTTGTAGTTGATTTGTTGGATCTGTAGACGTTACTTAGCAACAGTTATATCTCTATTTCTCCTCGGAGATGTATCTCTCCTCTCATCAGAGATATTCCAGTCTCTCTCTTGAAGGGCTGTCTCTCATCACGGAAACCCTCAAAAAAATAACCCATAGAAAGAAACAGAGGAGACCTCAAAAACATGACACTGCAGAAAAATGAACATACCGCACTATCCACAGCCTTGTGCTCCTCCCGCACTGTCATATTCCTATTATGAAACAGCCCTCTCACGCTATCACTCAGCGTCAACAACTCCTGATTAAGCGTCTGCGTCAAAATATCCAAATCGTGCTGCAGATGCGTCCGCTGCTGCCGCATCTGCTCCATCTGTAGACGGCGATTCGTCTTAATTTCGGTGCCTAGTTCAGAGCAGGCGGCACGAAAAAGGTATGCTTCCTGTAAACGAGCTCCCATTAACATACATTCCCTTATTTACGGTATTCTTTTCTCCTCCGACACCCACACACACACACACACACACACACACGTGGGGGTAGAGAAAAAGGTATTGCTTACATTCTCAGCATCTCCCTTGCTCACCAAGTTCCTCTGCGCAACTTGTATATGCCCCCCCAGAACCGTCCGAATCGCCTTCATAGATTCTATGGCCTGGTCGGGCGAAAAGCCCCCTCCCCCGAGGAGCTTCACCATCGAGTAGCTGTCAAAGTGGTGCACGTACGGCGGCGGAGTCATGTGCGGATCCCTGAGCGTCTCCGGGGAGGATAGTGGCACAAGGTCGCCGGCATCGAGGGGTGGTGTCGAGGGGGAGTTCTCGTCCTTATGATCCGTCTTATTCGGCGGGAGTGGCGAGGAGGAAGACTTATCAATGGTATTGGCGTTGACGCTGGCGCTGGCGTTGGAGTGGAAATTGGAATTGGAGTTGGAATTGGCATTGGACCCGGAAGCTTTGGCACTCTTGGCAGTGACTGCAATAGAAGGAGACCCCTTTGCCGGACGTATTCCTGCCTCAGCGCGACATTTCAAAGCCGATCCCGCAGCTGTCGTTGAAGCCGCCGCCATCTGCCCATGCGATCTCCTCCTCCCCAGAGTCCCCTCCCCAGCACTCCCCTGCCCCCTCTGCCCTGGCATCTTCAACCTCTCCTCATCCTTCATCGCCAGCGAATCCCGCCTCTTCACCTCGCTCGCCTCGCCGCTACCGCTGCTGCTGCTGCTGCTGCTACTGTTATTGTTATTATTATTGTTAATGTTGTTGTTGTTATTCTTCCTCGGCGGTTGCTTTGCCCCATCCCACGTCGCCGGCTCCACCGCGTTCCCATGCCGCGGCGCAAAGGAGCTCTTGGACCGCGCCGTCCCAACCCATCTCCTCGTCGTGATGGTGTTGCGTGCCGCGATGACGGCTGTGCGGGTCGTTCGGGTCGAGCGCACTAGGTGCGGGGGATATAGGAAGGTGAGTCTACCGGTCGACATTGGGTCGGTGTTGGGGAGGAGGTTTCATTCAGTGGCGCGGACTGAAGCTGGAGCTTGGGGGGTTTTGGTCGGAGGGTGCACAGGATGGGCACGTGTTCGTCGTGGTGATCGTGGTGATGTTATTGATGATGATGGTGGTAGTCGTGTGTCGCTTTAAGAGTATGTATGCTCTTCCAGATGGAAGACGGAGTAGACGACAAAGCAACAGACAGTGTAGAGGGCAAACTGAAGAAGACAAGTCAATAAGCGGCTCTCGGGATGTACATACGTGCGATGCAGCCGGTGCGTGCCGCGCGGACGTACCAATCGAATCACGAGCATTCAATTACGGGCGAACCAGGAACTTGAGCCCAAGAAGTGCCAAGAGTAGCTTAGAGTCGGGACGGAGCATGCGATGTCGCCTCAGGTGCCAGGGCCCAGGGGCAATTTGGGCACTGCCGGGTGGGGGCAAGTCTGACACGGCAACTCCGTTAAGTATGTACCTTGTATCCGTTGTTCTCGATGCAGGAAAGGGCGCGAGCCTGGACCAACAAGACGTCTACAAGGAAATAGGGACAAAGATCAGAAAACGATTTTCAACTCAAATTAGAACACGTTCCAACCCACGATGCAATCTGGTTCACAATACAGTCCAGCTCACAATATAATCCACATCAGAATACAGCTCACAATACAATCCAGCTCACAATACGATCCAGATCAGAATACATCCGGCTTTCAGAATACATCCGACTCTCAGAATACATCCGGCTCTCAGAATACATCCGGCTCTCAGAATACATCCGGCTCTCAGAATACAGTCCCAGAAGCACATGACACTCCCGCAGACCCTCCCCACACAGAATCCCGGCCCGTCCGCATCCTGTTCATGCGTTTAAACTTGACTGTGCCAGGCCAGAAAGGGCCGCGCCAAATACATACATCAATACCCGCACGAAAAACAAAAAGCAATCAGCATAATCCATAGCCATTCGTCAAATTAGACCAAGAACTACGACAACCCAAACGCCCCGGATAAGGAGACGCCGACAGAACAAAACCTTTGATGTCGCAGCTCCCTCCAAACAAAGTCAAAATCAAAATCAAAATCAAAACATAACAAGTAGTCCTTCCGCTGCACGCTTATTGCGTGGGATGCGCTGCTGATAGCTTCCAAATAATGTCCTGATGCGCTGTGGTGATATGCTCCCGCCCCGGGTTCGTCTGTTGTTGGTGAACCATCAAGAGGGGAAAGGTTGAAAGAGAAAGGGTATATTTGCATATTGAAACATACAGAACGAGTCTCCGTTGAGGAGCTCATTCTCTATGACGGCCGTACCTAAATATGAGAAGCATCTATCGATTATGCCGTGATTCGTATGGAGAGTAGTATTGAAAAGGATAATCATCAGCGGAGCATGACATTGCGAGAGGCGTCGTTCGAATATAACTGCGACGTAGAGACGCCACCCGGATTTTGTAAGATCGACTTTATGTTCGTGCTCAATTGATACACAGAGAAGCAAAACCTTGCGCAAATGCAAGGACAGAAAAAGAGTCGGGTACATCAAGGTAGCCACGGACAGGAAAGGTTTGCACTGGTCATCGTTGCTTCATACGGCTGTTGGTGGTACAATGAGTGACGGCCTATGCCTCCTCCTCACGCAACTGAGGATTGACCCGGCGGGAGTGCTTCTCGGAGCCACACTTTCTGCCGTCGTCAGTGGAGATATCAACATTACTGACACGAGCACTGCGTGGGCTGCTGCTCTGCGGACTAATCGACCCGTTGGTGAGAGCTGGCGTGTCGAAAGTCGAGTTACCACGCGCCGGACTGGAGGAGCCCTTCTTCTCATTGTTCTTGCGCGGGCTGCTGCCTGGGCTTTTGGCCGGACCTTTGGCCGGACTGTTGCTTGGACTGTTGCCTGGGCTGACTGAGGTGAAGCCGAGGGGGTACTCGAGCGCTGTGAGCTGCCGAGTCATTCCATTTTTCTTCATCGCATAGAAAAGAGGCTTGGTCACTTTTACAAGTACTTCCCTTTCCTTGCCCTTGAGGTGAGCCAGGAGCCTTTCTATAGATAAACCGGTTAGTACATCGTGGCCATTGTCAAAAAAGCTATGCCAGCTGGCTCATTTCTATCAGCCACTTACGAATGACGTAGTTGCCATACTGATCGCGCATCATTTGCTGAACAGGCATAGTGCCGTTATTGGCTACGGTCGTGATTTCGTCTCGAATGGCGCATCGCTGTTCCACAGATCCGCATTCGACGCATTTTTCCACCACGTTGGATGAATACTTGTGGTTTGACAGAGGCAGCACCTTCGTCATGACCAACTCAATCATCTTGTTTCGATCTGCTGCCTTGCCCCTCGAAATGACATGCTGGACCACGTAATTTCCAAACCTATCCGTGATCAACCTCTGAGCAACTGGATGCAGCTCCGTCATGATTTCCACCTTGTCCATTTCGGTCCCATATTCAAGCATGCGCTGAATGACCCGGCATCCATATATGTGAGAGGCGAGTCCTCCCACTTGCCCACGTAGAGCGACCATGATGAAATCCAAGTGCTTTCTGGACACCACTTGAATAACCTTCTGAACGACGTGGTTGCCATTCGGGTCTCGAATGACGCGCATAATCTCGGGTTCGAGTTCCATGGTCAGCTCGAGCTGTTGATCGACCAGAACATGCTCGATGGCCTAACAAACTCGTTAGCGTCAAAGACAAGTAGCAGGCATTGCCCTGAATATGGACGAGGGAGTCTATTTACCTTTTGCACCACGCGACATGCATAGAGCTGAACAGACAAGTCCACAACCTTGCCCTTCATCTTGTCGGCCAATACTCGTTTCTGGACCTGATTGCCGTGCTCGAAAATCTTTTGCACAATATAGTTACCAAAGACATCCTTTGTCAACTGGAGAGCGTTGGGTTCAATCTCGCGATAGACGTGTTCTTTCTCCTCACTATTGGCTGTATCGAGTTTATTCTGAAGAAACCTAGATCCGGCCTGGTCGCCACTGAATTCGACAATATGCCCATAGAGGTCCTTAATTTCGTATCGCTTGACCGACTTGTTACAAGCATAAAACGTCTGCAATGCAAGGCTGCACAAAGGTTTGTCGGGATCTTGATCTTGGCCGGACAATGGCAAGGCGGACGAGTGAGCACCTGCTACGGCATGGTGGTATGGAGCAGGAACCATAGCGTAGGCGGCGGCAGGGTGTATTATATTTATGTTGCCTTGCCCCAAACCCTGATTGATGGAAGCCGGTCCATACATGCTGAGCGAGTTTTGGGCTCGGACTTGGGATGGGGTGTATTGAGGAACTATGTTAGGGTATGCGTATTGATGGTAGTAGAGAGACGGATCGTAGACTTGTGGAAATTGGGAAGCAGCGCTTCGTCGCTCCAAATCGTTGAGTCTGGGAGCTCTGGATGAAGGTTGGGCAGACCATGAATCGGAGCTAGCTGCATACCGCGGGCTGTAATGATGTTGCACATTTTGCACGCGATCATTCGATGCCGGAGCGACTCGATCGATAGATGGCCGCTTCATAGCCTTGTAGTATTGAGTGGGCGAGGGATTCAGGTGCATTGAGTTTATGGCATCAGACATCCAGGGTTGCGATCCGGGATTGAGTTGAAATGATGGCGCAGAGTTGATGAGAGTAGCACCACTGGGGCCTGCGTGATCCAGAGCCACTTGGCAACCGAGTTGGAACGGCGAACCTTGCTCAGTCCGCTGGTTGCCTCCCACGATCCCCTGAGAGCGGTCTGCATTCCTGGGCGTGTTGTGCCCACGGTAGAAGGCCTGCAAGGCAGATGAAGCATGAGACTGTCCCGAGTAGGGATAGATCGAATGTCGACCTTGGCCTTGGGGATAGATGCCACGGGAGCCTATACAGGAGGGCCCGGTGGCAATCTCTTGACGCTGTTGCGACCGAAAGTCTGGACCATAGGATGTGCCGTTTGAAGGAGGCGTGCTCCTGCCGCCAAAGCTGCCCTGGTGTATACCAATGGCGGAGGGAGTGGCATGCTCGTAGTAGCCGCTGTGATTGGGAGCGGGAGCCTCGCCGTTTCGATTTGGGGAGCTGCTGACGGATCGGGTCGAGCGCATGGTGTTCTTCCAAGGATGAGAAGACCAGTCGGCCTCAGAGTCGGCAGCGAGGGCACTGGAGCCAGAAGGGCTGCTTTCGGGATCTGTAATGGCAGCAGAATGAGTACACAAGGATAAAACAAAGACGTGTTGATGAAAGTGAATTGTGGAAGAGAAGATTTTGATTAGGAAGTCTCCGAGGTGCGTGCAACGAGTTCATGATTTTGACGCACCTTTGCCTTTATTGCCGATGTTATTCACAGCGGAACGCTCTCTGGTGTTAGATAGAGAGGACGTCCAAATATTAGTATTGGGGTAAAGGCCCGAGCCTGGGAAGCCAGAACCCATGGACTTTTGAGGTTCATCGCTAGATCCGGGGGCCATATTGGGCTTCAGAATGTCGCTTAAGAGCGCCTAGCGAGGGAAAAAAGGTCAGTTATCGACGAGAACGAGCGGTGATGGAGTGAAAATATTAATAACAGGGCCGACGGCAAAAGCCAGAGCCAAAGCTTCGGTCCACCTTGCGTTGGCACCCGTGCCCCGGTTGTTGCACCCCGAAAAGCTTAAAAAGCAACGCAAGAAGAAAAATACCTGAAACACTAGCAACCGAATTCAAAGATAGCTATTGCATAGAGGTTAAAAGCGCTGTCCACCAGCAAAAAACCAAGTGGCAGCCACACATCTTGAAACATACTTCTGCTGCGCTGGCTGTGAGCGCTATCGCACATCTTACACATCTACCTATCTGTGTACGACCACCAATCTTGTAACTTGTAAGGTACTCGAAATTTGTTAAAAAGCAACGAAAGTACCTGCCCGGATCGCCCAGAGACGCAAAATAAATCACTTGCACCTCTCGCCCTCCTCTACCTTAGTCACAGGCACTAGCAGGTCATCTGTGGTAAGTCGACAAGATTTTTCCTCCTTGTTTTCTGTTTTGGTCCCTTGACGCACTTGGGTGGCCCTGGCCTCATCCGAGGGTCAGAGCCAAGACGGAGCAAGAAGGATGCGACGCGAGTGCGGGTACAAAATGCATGGAGACGTGGAGACGTGGAGACGTGGAGACGTGGAGACGTGGAGACGTGGAGACGTGGAGCAAATGCTGACTGCGAGGCCTGCGCTCAAGCTTTCCGAGTTGGACGGGGAAGGCAGGACCCAACACCTCCTTCCACAGCAGCAGGGAAGGAACCTGAACAGAGTAGGGATGAGGCCAGGGCCACCCAAGTGCGTCAAGGGACCAAAACAGAAAACTTTCGGTGCTTTTCAACAATTTTCGAGTGCCTTACAAGTTACAAGATTGGTGGTCGTACAGATAGGTAGATGTGTAAGATGTGCGATGGCGCTCACAGCCAGCGCAGCAGAAGTATGTTTCGAATGGTCAAATGGCACTAAAATGGAGCCAAAGATGTGTGGTTGCTGCCACTTGGTTTTTTGCTGGTGGACAGCGCTTTTAACCTCTATGCAATAGCTATCTTTGAATTCGGTTGTTAGTGTTTCAGGTATTTTACTTCTTGCGTTGCTTTTTAAGCTTTTCGGTGTGCAACAACCGGGGCACGGGTGCCAACGCAAGGTGGACCGAAGATGGCAGACTCTGCCAGAAGCGACATTCGGAGTGCCGGTAAATGAGTTGAGTTACTCCGTACTTGTCGACAGATTTCAATAAGTCCTTTCAGAAAGACGAATTTTCCGGTGAAGATGGTTTGAAAAGGTGCAGTAGACGTCATGTACCACAGCGGCTAGCAACTCAGTTTGGGGCGTCTGCCTGCTGATCAATCTGGACGGGAATACGCTACTGGAGAATCCATACAAAGTCGTCAGGTCAGTATCGCATGCTCAACTGCTATTGTAAGAGATTCGTTTGGCTGAAAAGCCTCGCAACCTAGCGTGCGGTCAACTCAGCCCCATCAGCGTCAGGTGAAAAAAAAAAGAAGGCCGGCTTGTTGCAAAGCTTGTGCAAAGGCCGGACAAAATTAAACTTATCGTTCGGTAGGTGTGGTGTAGTGGTCGGATTATCAGAGTGTAGAGCAAAAAATTTCTCACAGAAATAAGAGCATCAAATTCTTAACAGAGAAAGACTAGACAAAAAACCTTCCCTAACATAGGAAAAGAGCGAGAGAAAAGTGACGAGAGATGTGAAGGATGACTATCTTGCTGTTACTCACCCAAAAATACCCTCTCTTCAATTCTGTCTGTACACGAAACAGACGGTGGCTGATCCGTGAGCAGCGGCTGCGAAAGTAAAGAGTGCGTGCTCGGGGCGAGATGGTAGGCTCGGGTGTCTTCGATGCGGAAGGCAAAAGGCGGGAATAGTCGGGCATATACAAAGACTCTATCCCCCAGGTAAAAGTGAAAGTACAATGCGCTACAAAGCTTGGGCCGGAAATAACGTGGTCACAGCCTGATAAAGGCGACGTTCAAGCAAAGCGTACCGTAGCTTCTTGACGTAAGAAGTATGAAGCAACGAAAGAAAAGGCCGTGATAAAACCGCCTGGCAGCACACCCATATAAGATGTATGCCTGTGTGGGAGGTGGGAGTGGGTGAGAAGACGGGAAGTTGAGAGGGGGCAAGGCGGAAGCGGGAGGCGGGAGGGGCGGATCCAATCCAACGCGCGATCGATGCCAAGGGGGGGACCCCAAGGGACTACGGAGTACGATTGGCGGGCAACAATGACGGGAATGGCATGCAAGCAGGTTGCTTGGCTGTTGCCGAGAAAAAAGGCACTCACTCGCTATGTACTGTACGGAGTGCGGAGTACGGAGTAAATCCCAGGGATGGTACGTATGGTGGTGGTGAGGAATGACGGGCGAGACAGGCACGTCGAAGAAAGGGAGGCCAGCCACTGTGCGCAGAAGGTCTTGACGACGGGAGGACAAGCACAACAAAATCATGGCATGACATCCGCAAACTACTCTGTAAAATGCAACTCGTTTATGTACGGAGTATGCACATACTTACATAGCTAGATAGTTATTGGCGGACGTAGCACCGACAAACTGGCGCAAGGGTGCCACAGAAGCAAGGCCCTCCCCAATGAAGGATATGTAATGGGCTCTGGAGGCAAACAAAGACATGCTCAAGACCAGTTGACAACACAGCCGGTTGCAACACCAAGGGCAACACAACAAGCAACAACAAGGGCAGCGCAGCAAGGGCAACAAACAAGGGTTTCCCAAAGTAGAGAATGGATCAAGGGCAGGGCGCCCGTCTCGGACATAAGGGACGAGACGGCCCATCCCAGATTCCCAGGGCCCCTTCTTTTCCCATGCTTCTTTTCCCATGCTTCTTGCAAGGGGCATCGCAAGGGGCATCGCAAGGGGCATCGCAAGGGGCATCGCAAGGGGCATCGCAAGGGGCGTCGCAACTCGCAAGGGGGGCTCCGCATTCTCTGCATTTCGCGTTTTGAGCCCTCACCCAACTGTGACCCAACATCACAAGTGACAACACATAAGGCAACAAATCCGAAGGCGAAAGCGACGCTATTGCATGATGCATCATGGGTCATACTTCTTGCCTTCTCCGACCTCGTATACCTACCACACACGGTGGAAGCCATCTCCTCTTTCTCAGGCCCGGTTGGACAAAGGTGAGCCGGCTCTCGCAGGTTTCCTCATGCACTCCTACACAACCTGGGACATGTGAAGAGACAAAAAAGACGCGCTGGTGTCACAGCAAATGCGCGTGTGCGTGTGGCCGGCCCCTCGGCATACCAAGACAGGACTCGATCTGCGTGGCCCCACTACGATAGCCGCCTCGACGCACGCAGCAGCCTGCAGAGCTTGAATGTGCATACGGATTAACCTACGGAGTACTGGAGTAGACGCTATGTACAGAGTATTCGTAGGGGTGTTAGATTTACCATCAGTAACGTTAAGGACACCATTACGCCTAACAGCCCTAGTAGACGCACTCAATCCATGTTTGTTTGCTGCTTCTGCTATGTACCACCGCAAGCACAGAACACTGTGACTGGAAGAAGCATGCGACGGCCGTCTTCGGCCCGAAAACGTCTTTTGCGCTTCCGCAAAAGGCGGGAGACCGCAGTGTGACCTGCGAGGCGAAGGCGGACAATGAACGATGGGCGAGGCGAAGGCAAGGCGAGCCTCATCGGCAACTTGCACAACATTTAGTGACCTGCAGCTGCCCAGTCGTGGTGACCAAAGTGCCCCGAACCACTCCAAGTTCCCCAAGTTCCCCAACCCACCGCCCAGGGAGCCACGGCTTGTTCCGACTCGCTGTGTGAGTGCACTTGTTCGCGTTGTCGGTAACGTGCAGTTTGTTACCGGTAGGTAGACATAGATTCGTCCGTCCAAACCACGACCAGTCGCCACACTAGCTATGTATAAATCATCTAATGCACGAGAGCACCTATACTCATCATTCCAATGTTGTGCCAACACAATATGTATAACTTGTTTTAGCCATGACAAGACCTCATCAGCGCGAGACGCGAACACCCCACGTAAATTAATCATGTCAAGTCCACCACGCACCGGGGGCTGCCGGACTTATCCGGCAACCGAGAGCTCCACGCGCATATGTACATAGTTACTCCGTAGGTATGTACCTTTCCAGACGCGGGGTCCACCTCTGAGACCGGCCACCCGCTGTTCCCCGCCCCAACTGGAGAACGCATCTCGGGCGTCGTGAATCGTGATGCTCGATTAGCAGAAAGCGTAATCCAAGTAGCTTTGGGAGACAGTCGCAAGACCAAGCAATGCTCACCAACGATTGCTAAATCCAATGATGAACAGAAGTCTGGGGCATTGTAAGTTGTGGTGGTTGAAACACATTTAGGTATACATACCTAAAGCTCTAAACACAAAACATCCACTGCATCTACGAGCTTCAAGAAACCTTACCATGGTCCAGTCTGCTGCTTGCTGGGCGCCTTGGGAATGGACTTTCTTCATTCATTTGGTTTAATGGTGTTCTCGCCACGAGCCACGTCTGATGTCTGTTCGCACCGATACGTCTGAACCGCCGCATTGTTTTGTCGCCGCCTGTGGTGATACATAGTACATAGATGCAAGATGCAATAGGTACATGATACATATCGCAGGGTATATAGGGCTATCTACATACAACTACAAGCACAGAACAGTGGCCAGACGGCTGCGCCTACTCTTTTGTGCAACAGTTATGAGCCCGGGAGGATAAAACATCCTGCAACCTTCACTGCGCGCAAACGCGCAAGCTCGAGCACGTCATCACAGCAAGGCCCCGTTCCCGAAACCGACGGTCACGAAACATTTCTCTCCGTGCGCAACACCAATCCACACTTAGTTACCAAGGGACCGTTCTCAAAAGGGCCAGGAAAACACCATTGTTTCTACACATTGCCTTTATCCTCCCCCTTCTATCTCTCCTTCCTCCCTTCTTTTTTCTCCTTTTTTCCTGAGTTTTCCTTAGCACACAAGCTTCAACGTGGCAAACATGCTGTCATTGGGGCTAAGGTCCGAGCCATCGCAACAGCACGCGCACAGCACGCCGTATCAATCTGAAACTGGACCGGCTTCCGCACTACTCGGCCGGCGCGTTCGCTACGATATAAAGATTCAAAAGATCTCAAGACTGGACAAGGTCTGCCTTCTGCCACTGTAGGTAGTTGCCGCAGCCTGTCTACATACCTATCGGTTCTGCAGAATGCTGAGGGCATGCGCATGCTCAGGGAGTCAGGGATGGTGAACCGAGAAGGCACCCAAGATAGAAAAGACGAAGGTCTGGGCCGAAGAACGGTTGGCGTCTGATACCATTGGCTAGATGTGCCCCTCTTGATGATAGGTGAGCCAATGGAGTGCGCGCGGCCCCTGCAGGAGAACCAAGAAGGCCCCTGCAAGGCGCCGATGGCAGCGCGGACCTCATTTCCCGTTCGTGCGGGGTGGAGTCTAACGTGGACGCCATTGGCGGTTGGGATCGTTGCAGCGGCGCTGCGCCCGTTGTGGCTGTTGTGGCTGCATGTGCCTGTTATTGTGCTGTCGTAACTTGTGCCTGTCGTTCCTGATTCTTGGCGGCGGGCCCTTCGCTCGGCTCCCTGCGCAGTTCGCGGCTCTAATTAGTTGTGCTTCCATGTCCATCTCCTTTTTGCTTTTCGTCTTCACTTCTGCTCCTCTTTTCCATTCATTCCAATTCCCTTCTCTGCGAACCTGCAAACCAACTCTGGGACAAGGCCTCGGTTCATCCATGCCTTTTATCTTGGTTCATTGACCTTTCACCTTCGTTTCACCCCAGCTTGTCAACCTTCCTTTCTCGACAAACTCCTTTTTTATTTGGGATCTTTTCAGCGTCATTCCTTTATTGCTGAAGATCCGTCCGGTCATTCCGTCAACTCCCATTCCGAATCAATTTGTATCTCAGCTAGCCTGTTTGTATTATCACGAACCTTGGATCACATCTGCCAATCATTGAAACAACAACACGATTCGTTATCCGATCCTTCATCGAGTCAATCGATCAACCCATATTGTCGCTGCACCGCCGCAGCCGCCGCCGACTGCATCTCTACATAGAGCCACGAATAATACTTCCCCCGACCTTTGCATTCTCCAGGTCAGGCAGGAGCATCAAAACGACGTGAGTTATATGATTTATGGTGCATGGATTGGATTTTGGGCGACTTCTCTCGAGCGGGGTTATCCCCTCTTTGTGCGGGTGCCATTGTTTTGCCATGCTCTGGTATGCGACACAATGGCATGTATGGAATGGGCAGACATGTATCAGCCTCGGGAACGGGCTGGCGCTGCTTTTGCTCGCTGTATCAAGCCACTCGCAAGAAAAGTCAACACACCACGTTCCTCGTCGACCTCGGGCTACACAAGCAGTGCTAGTGGTGTCTCGCTACACCCAGCCAGGTCTTGTGTGTTCGGGGCTTCCCGAACCTGTACACCACGCGTCTTTCCGACCTTCTGGGGGGATGCGCCTAGTTCCTCTCTTTTTCCTTCGGTCATCTGTCACGTTGAGAGAGCGAATGGAGTTGCCCAACGCGTGCAAGACATATGTAATCCATCAGTGCTCTGAGAAAAGACCGTCTTGTCGCTTGATGCATGCACTAACGATGGATGAAATATAATAGACTTGTCCTTCTATTCTTCCACAGCAGTCGTGTTCGGCTACCGTCTCCGCCATGCCTCCTCATTTCCACAACAGACACGCCCATGCGAACCTATTCAATGGCGCACATAGCTCCTCAATGGCAGCACGCAGCGCGATGCCCGCCTCCTCAAACAAACTAGTAGCAGCAGAGCCCTGGAGGCCACACCTGGTTGGCAGAAGCAGTAAAAGGCTCGCCAGCCCTTCGTTTCACACCATCTCTCGCCGCGGCCAGGATGGTTCCGACAACATGATCAACCTGATGATTATTCTTCTTGGACTCGTCTTCTTCTCCCTCGTTGCCGCTTCTCTTCTCTTCCTATTCCTCCGTCGGCGACGCCAACAGCGCCTCGATGGCAACGACGACTTGCCCGCGTACGACGATGTCAAATCACCCCACCCGGGCCTGAAAATAGAGACAACGCACAATGGCCGCTCCAGCATTTACTACATCACCCGCGACGGCGAGCCCATGCTCCAGAATCCCAATTCACCACCTCACTCACCGGATAACGTCCCGCAGATCCACATCACCTTTCCCGACGAGCACGACGAAAACGGCGAGACCAAGAGTGGTCGTGTGTTGGTCGTGCGCGTTGGTGACAATGCCACAGTCGGCCTGGAGCCCATGGAGGAAGAGCAACTCCCAGCATACGAGAAGGAAGTCAAAGGTCAATTCCAGTCTATCGACATTGACCAGATTGGCGGCCTGAAGGAGAAGGACAGCCCGCTGTTCCAGTAATATTGAACGAATCATACATGTCGTCAACTTTTTGCCCTTTTTTGCCCTTTTTTGCGTTGTAATTTCTTTGTTCTTTTTTTGGACCATTTCAGCCTTTTTTATCCATGATACGGTGTTGCTTTGAGGAAATGTACATGTACACGTGTATATATACAGATCTCACTTCTTACATATTCAATTCTTCTCTTCTTACGTTTCGAGTCTACGCATACGTGTTTCTGTGGCCCTGGCGGTTGACTTCTTCTGCCCTGACGAATAAAAGTGCGGGTTATGTATGGCCATTGGTTCCTAGGAGTTAGTGCACTGATATGTACCATCAGGGCCGGACTAGGTACAGTAGATGAGCTTAGTGATGGTGTGGCGTGTACGTTGTACGTGCTTTGAGTCTTTGACCTCTGACTGAGCCTAGGTACTGCACGTACACATACTTTAAGTTACTGTACCTATTCGGAGGCCAGTGCCTGTGAGGCGAGTATTGCTATTCGCGCGACACTTTTTTTCTAATCGCGCGACAATTCTACTTTTCGCCCCATAAATTCTTACACACAACGCAATCGGCTGCGAGGGAGCATTTCATTGACATAAGCAGGATGCCTCTCGGCCGAGGTCTCGTTCATAGATGTCAAACTTTCCGTTGTGAGTTTCGGGGGTGAGAGCTGCCTCAATGGAGGAAGAGACTGGACGTCTTCATCTTCCTCCGCGATAATGTTGCCCGCATAACTACATCGCGTGCATGGCGTGAGCTTCTTTCGGCGATGGAGTGTTTGGTGCAGGATCTAAGATAGTGGAGTTGTCGCGCGATTAGAAAAAAAGTGTCGCGCGAATAGCAATACATACTCTGTGAGGCGCCGTCCGAACGATGTTGCGCCGGCCAAGTTAGCGACGTACGTGTCCAACGCCACGTGCATAGGTGTTGAAGGACGTGCGCCACGGTCCAAGGGTGACGGACGGACTCACGGAGAATACTCCGTATGTATTTACATATGTCCAAGTCCTTGAATCTGCCTTCCGTGGGAAATGGGCATTCCAGATGATATGGTCATTGATTGAACATACATAGTCAGGTTCGTGTCTGTACAGTGTACACTGTAGACAAGCTTGTTTACCCCTCCCACACCGGAGCGGAATGTCTCAGCATTTGAGACGCACTGAAACAGATGGGGGCATGTACTTGTATATAGGTGTACTCCTTACATACTCCATAAAATGGGACGAGGCCACGAGATAGGTGAGGCATTTTGTGCTGGCCAACAGGCCAGAGAAGACGCGCGATACGTACACAGACAAATAGGTATGTATGGAGATTTCTCATGGTGTTGGTTGAAACTGGTCTTGGACTTCTGGTAGATGCTCTACACGTAGGGAGACCTGCATTTCCCTTTTAAGCACGCCGCCTCTCATGCAAGGCAGTCGCTGTGATTCGTATATTATGTTACTATTTGCTTAGGTGTATTGCGGCGACTGCTCCATGGGTTACGAACTTACGATGGTGTCACACGTGTGGACATTCCGCATCCATCGTCATAGAGGTTATTCGTATTGCAGGAGGCTGAAGGCTGAAGCGGCACAGAGCTCACCTCCGAACCGCGTTACGGAAGATCATCTCCGAATCACGCATGAAAGCCATGTACATCTAGATGGTAGAGTCGGCCTCTCAAGGTTCAGGGGAGAATAAAGTCCTCCAGAGTTTTTTTGAGACTCAAAGCCCTTAGCAGCCGTTGCGTTGTGAATAGAGGGCCAGAAGCTTTCTCCCAGATCATTGGCCCTTGTCACAAATTGTTCGGCTTTTCACTCTATCTAGGCAATAAGAACTCTTGACAGAGCCACAACGTTGTATCGTGCACTCTGATTACCTCAAAACTCGATTATGTACCTTGTCTTTTTGGCGAAGCGATTTCTATTTTCTACACACTCGAGGCTCTCAAATCTCTGTGACTATGTCATGAAAGCTTGGCGAAATGATTGGCTCTCGTGCTCTCGTCATGTAAGAGATGGCTCGGCTTCTGATTGGCCAAGCGCCGTGCTTCGAAAATGGACCTTTGAAACAACACAACACAAGTGTCATGGTTACAACAACACCTTTGTACCTTTGTATGGAGTATACGACGTCTCAATACCTCTATGATGTCTAACAAAGCCGGACCTTCGAAAAGACGCCGGCTGCTTCCTGCTACGGAGCTCGAGCATGCCGCATCCGAAGGAAGTACGCGGCAATGTTCGAAATGCTCGCACATCCTCCCGATCTCTCACTTTGCCTCCGCCCGCCGACCCTCCGGACTCACCAAAACTTGCGAGCGATGCCGGAATTATGATAGTCAAGTCCCCCGGCAACGAAAGAATCGCGGTAACTCTCCCGAGAATATACGAGGCCCGAGCGAGTATAACCGGCTTGCAAACGAGACCCCTTCGCAACAAGAACGCCGCCGGAGGACAGTACGGCGCATAGCCCCGCGCCCGGTTTCTTTCGTTTGCTACGAATGCCGGATTTCTCGCCCATTTCCCGGAGCTAGGTCTACGCGAGATGGGATATGCTACTATTGTACCCTCTCCTCGCCTACGCCTCTCGAGCGGCAAGCCAAGTGGTGTTCTCGCGGCGAACATGCTCTTACCCGGGATTCTTTTCTTTACCGCGAGATTGAGTACGAATCGTGCCTCGAACACGAAGAACACCTTCCGCCTTCAACCTCCGTTCCGGAATCCGATACCTGCGACGATATCCCGCCAAATAGAGGAATCCCGCCAAATAGAGGTATCCCGCCGAAAAGAGGTTTCCCGCCGAAAAAAGGTATCCCGCCGAAAAGAGGTCTCTCCCGGCCCGTAGATACATTCTCCGTGGCTACTCTCGCCGAACGCCGCCGCCTTCCCGCCCTTTCGAAATCGGACTACGGGCTGTTGACTGTAAGGAATCGGATACCCCTACCGACCCGACCAAAACGCCAGAACACTAAGCTGGTAGGAACCGGCTTAGTGGGAGATATATAGGTACAGCGCAGCGGTCAGAGCTACAACAGAGTAGCCCTCACATTGACTACGTTATCGAAAGCTATCGAAGTAGAATATCCCTTTCAAGAGTGTCTACGGTGCTCCCGTCGTTCGATAAGCCGGCTCAAACTCAATGGAGCCGGTATTTGTCAAACCGGGTAGGGGACGGGCTACCTCCGAATGCTACCCCGGACCTTCCGCAACCCTCTATCCGGCCATATTTTTCGATACAAGGACGTACCGTAGCGGATACGCCACTAGACGAATGGGGCTACAGATAGCGGACTTCTTTCGCTTACGTTCCCGAGTCCCTATCCCTACGGTAAGGCGGATTGATGGTCGGCAAGGCCTCGGAAGGGATCCTTTAAGGAATACATACAGTATCTCTTTTCTCCTCAAGGACGAGCCCGCGGTTTGCGAGGCACTCGAGATGGAGGTATGTTGTCTTTATGTAACATCCTCTATCGACAGTGCACCCGTAGCGGCTCGTCCTTTGTCGCTAGGAGGAGGTTAACAGAATCCCAGACGATTACCGTAGACGAGGTACGGGAGGCTTTCTAGGACCCGGAATCTGGACAAGGACGGCACCTCCTTAACTCTATCGTACGGCAGAGTACGAAGAGTAAGGGTACGCGGGCGTATGGGGGTCGTCACCAAAGGCGTGATGAACTCGAGGCGTACGCCCGCCCCGCGCCGCGCCCTCGGGGCCCCGAGCCTTTTCATGACCGCGAGCGCCGCGGATCTACACTGACTGACTGGCCTTCTCTACTGCGCTACTCCAAGGGATTACGATGCGTGGAACAAGGCGGATTCGACACAACGAATTGAGATTGCCTGGAAGTTCCTACGAGAGAACCCACATCTAGATACAGAGCACTTTCAACAACGGCTAGATTCTAGATTCCGTATTGTTCTCAAGGAGAAGTTCGGGTACACGGACTATTTGATTCGCTGTGAGTTTCAAAGGACGCGGTAGTAGTGTACAGACAGACATACATACATACATACATACATACATACATACACACATGCGGTGGACAACCCAGATTGTATACTTTCAACGCGCCGTGGTATATATTCATGGGTGTACGCTGTTCTGGACCTTTCTCGATCTATCAGTGTCTACTTGATGACTCTCCTGCGAGTCGTCGGTCAGAACAATAGCTCTTCTTAGACGTCTCAAATGCATAATGGCTCCTCCTGAACGTCCTGAAACCACATACATAAATGTTTCTTCTAAACCTGTTTCATATACGTCTTGGTTCTCAAATGCACTGCAAGTACGCTGTGGCGTCGTGTACATTGCGCGCATAACTATACCATGGCTCTTGTAAGTTGTGTATGTATGTACACACAGCTTCATGTAAATGACGTGTACATCATGATGCTCTCGTATATATATATATATATAGACCAACCTCTCGTATGATGCGCCCCCCGTGGTTCCTACATTCTTCGACGCTCGTCTATATCACGGCTTTATCAGCTTCGATGGACTCATGCGCCTAGAACCCCCCCCCTCCTCCTCCTCCTCCTCCTCCTCTCAACAGTACCCCTGCCCCGAAGAATGCGACCAAGCACTCTGCGCATGCTGTCCAGCACCATACTGCTCAGCGTACGCATCCGCATCCCCCCCAACCCCCCCAAACACACCCTGCTGCCCCGTGAGAAACCCCCCGCCAGGTTGAGACATCGTCTGCGGAATCTGCGGAATCTGCGGAATCTGCGGAATCGAGTTCTGGAACACTGGAGACAAGTCCTCTCCGCTGCGTACCCCCCCATCCCCTCCGCTCCAGTACGATTGCAGCACAGCCGGCGTTGTTGCGCCCTCCCAGTCCCCCACGGGCAATCTATCGGCCTCTCCGTCGTACACAAACGGTACTTGCAGAGGCTTTCTGGTCTCAGTCCCACCCTGCTCAAGAAACAAGGGCACGCCAGAGGAATTGCCTCCAGGCTGAGAGTGAGACTCCCCAGAGGTACGGCCCGCTATACGAGGAACAAAGAAATGAGGTGTTGGGGGTTCTGGATGCCGCTGCATCCATGGGGATGGATATGTCAAGCTTGGAGAGGGTCTCTGTGAGAGGAGGTCAGCTTCGGGGATTCCTGTCGCGATGCTCTCGAGGATGATGTCCGGGCCGGGGAGGTGATTCGATGGACCGCCCAAGGTGGAGGAGGGCATTGAGTCGGTGGTTCTCTGGTCCTGGTCGGGGACGTTGCGGGTTGTTTTGAATTCTTCGACGAGGGCCGCATTATGGTCATACTGGGAAGGAGAAGAGGCTATTTAGTATGTACAAATCAAGTAGTCGTCACGCCAGGAAGAGTTGGTGACGAAAGTGCCAAAATTCGGTGAATAGGAGGAAGAGTAGAGAGAGAGAAGCGATGAGGAGAAAGACAAAGACAAAGGCAAGGAAGGAAAGAAAGAAGAAACATACTGCTTGTTGGGCCACCTTCAAAATACACCCCCACGGCCTCACCACTCTCTGCACCGACTCAATCAAAAAGTATATATGCGCCTCATCCCCCTCGACACTCCTCCACAACGGCGCCGTCGTAACATGCGCCACACCCCGAAACAGCTCATACTGCAACGCGATGAGCAAGAACCGCACACAATGCGTCGAGAGAAAAAACGTCGAGTAATCGCCCGCGAGCGGGAGTGACAGCGGATGTGTCAGCGCAGGTGGAAGCTCTTCCACGCCATGGTGGTCTCTTTGATCTACTTCCGTCTGGATCGCATCGTAGAATCGCGCCAGACACATGGCGTGCGCGATGGCCTGTTTCTGAGACCTGGCGACAAACTCGCGCGGGAGCCTGCGCAGGATATCTGCCGAGACCTTGTCTCGTTGGCCCGGGAGGGAGAAGCGGTAGAGGTTCATGTGGCTGATGGCCAGGTGGGCGTGGAGGAAGACGTAGCCGGCCCGTTGGGGAGACGCCATGTACTTGGTGACGGTTTGGTCGCTGAGGAGGAGGTCGGGAGGGAGGGACATGTGGAAGCGGGTGAGCTCGTTTTGTAGGCCATTGATGTTGGCCATGATGCTGGAGGCGTCTGTTTGTGAGTGTGAGGCTGCATTTGTGCCGCAGAGGCGCTTTGTCGTACTGGCGTAGGGCGACGAGTTAGAGTTTTGGCGATGGAATCGTGGACAGATGGGATGAATGGTAGGCTGGGTGGACAGCATATATGGTATGCGGAAACAAAACAGACTTACACCTGTATACGATGCCGCAGATCAATGAGCCGAAGCTGATACGCATGGAGATTAAGTGTGCTGGGATGCGCCCCAGGTTTGTCGTACAACCTCTCTGCTTGAACGATCCGGTCTTCCCGATAAGCAGCCTCAGTGCAAGGCAACGCGATCTTCATATCCTCCGCGCGGCAAGCGATATACTCATCGGAGCCACCCGCCAGCATGCGATCCAGATAGAACAGATGCCACACAATGCGCCGTAGGGACTCTTGCTGCACAAAAGACCGATCCGGCGGAAAAACATCCCAGTTGAGGCGCAGCTCCAGCGCAAGGCGAGACGCAACGTCAAACCACTGCCACACCTTGGCGAACTCGCCGCGAATCAGGTTGATCGTGATGCTGAGGGCCAGGAGCACGAGGTTTTGGTCGGAGGAGTGACCAAGGTTGTGGAAGAGGTGCATCTCGACGTACGCGCTGCACTTGACGCCGAATTCGCCGCCAAAGTCGTTCGGGCTGACAAAGACGGAGGTGATGCCGCACACGGCGGCGGCGACGACGGGATCTAGCAGGCCGTTCTCGATGTCGGTGTAGGTGGACTTGGGATGAAGGAAGCCTTGGCTGGGGAGCCAGTACATATTGTCCATATAGGCGTCCACGTGCCTCAGCAAAAGGTCACGTCTTACCAGCATGTCGCTGTGTGACGAGTGATGTCAGTTAGAATCTTAGGTTTGTGTGTGACTATTCGGTGAATGGCTTACTCGGACAAGAGGTTGGACCCTTCTTTGATCAGGGGAAACAGGCTGTGACCGCTGCTCCCAGTGTTACTTGGTGGCGGGCTGACGCTGGTGACTGCATCTAGACGGTGAGTCGAGGTCGTCGTGTTGAAGTCGGCTTCATAGTGGCCGGTCGTTGCGGTCGCCGTGCCGTTATCATTACTTTCGTTGACATTGGCTTGGCCATGACTGCCATGACCGTCTTTTTTGGCAAGCCCCTTTTCCGTCGTTTGCAACACAAGACTGGTAAACCTGCGCTTCGCGGGCTTGTACTCACACTCCCACCCGCCACTCACGCACCTCTTGCACCGGGGCAAATCGCCGGAGCATTTGGTTTTGTGAGCATGACATTGGCTGCAGGCCCGTTGCGCTCTCTTTCTTAAGGTGCCGGCCTCGGTGTGGCTATGTGATGGCGTTGAGCGCGCAACTACAAGAAGACGGGATTAATCCATGTATCGAGGGACATAGGATAGATGTCAAGGCAGCTCCAAGGCAGCTCCAAGGCAGCTCCAAGGCAGCTCCAAGGCAGCTCCAAGGCAGCTCTCAAAAGCAGTCCTCGGAGCTCTCGAGGCACGGCCGGAACCAGCACGGAAGATGCATCGCATCCCGATATAAGCGAAGACATGGCGAAACAGGCGCACACAATAAAAGGCTTACTAGTCGATCGCAGTTCTTTCCATGTACTAATGAAGCTACACTGCAAATCCAGTCGGGCACAATTTCTGCACGCCTCCCAGCCAAGTTTGCCAGAGCATTTAACCTGCGCAGGCCACCCTCATTAGCTTCTTCGCGGCAAAAACAGAAGAGAATTCCAATAACGCAGCACTCAACTCATACCTTTCGCAATCGACAAGTGTGACAGCAGTCGGGCATAAAGGGCGCAGTGAGTCTGCGTTTCGATGCCGGAGGCGGTTCTTGCGCGGGCGCGGGTGCGGCTGCAGGTGAGCCACCAACGGGAGCCGGCTGGCTGTCATCGCCAAAGACACCGACGGCGCCGGCAGAGCGAACAGGGGCCGGGTCCATGGAGGGATTCGTGGTCGAGGGCTCGATGGTGGAAGCGCGCCGTGATATACATGAGGAGGAGGCTTAGGGCACCAGGGCGGCGGGCAGAGTGTGCCCAGGACGTTGCTGGGAAGCACAAGCAGGACGGATCATGAGATAGGATAGAGGGAGAGAGGGAGAGAGGGAGAGAGGGAGAGAGGGAGAGAGGGAGAGAGGGAGAGAAAAGAGGGACACGAACGAGCAGTCGACTCGGGCGCGGTGGTAAGAGAGGAGGGAGATGGGAAGGGGGGCAAGGCGGAAACGTGGTTGTCAAGCGTAGTGAGCAAGCGGGTGAGAGGGAGAAGCGTAGATAATTATCGAGTTAGAGTTATCGAGTTAGCGTTGTCGACGGCGGAGCGGCGGAGCAGTTTGATGGAGCTGAAGAAACTGGAAAGGTCCGAATGGGAGCAGTGAGCAGCAACCCAAGACCCCAAGACCCCAAGACCCCAAGAGTCAAGACTCTGACTGCGCAGACATGTCGTGTCTCGCGAGACGTTGACTTGCTGGGATGTGCTCGACTGTACGTGCATGAGGCGACAGCCGGCATCGTCTGATGCGGGTACATACGGAGTAATAGAGGTATATGTACGGAGTATGTAGTACTATGTCATGTGCTATGTAGGCTATGTAGGCTATGTAGGCTATGTAGGCTATGTAGGCTATGTAGGCTATGTAGGCTATGTAGTCTATGTAGGGCGTTCGGCTCTCGCAAGTCGCGCATTGGCCATCGTGGAGTCGCGCGCCCACTGCCGGCAATTATCACGACTTGGCAACGCCATAGTAAGATCATGGCGAAGAATAGTTAGACTCTACCCATATTTGCCCTTTCTGCACGCTCCGCACTGTTCATTACAACTTTGCTTGCCCGAAGCTGTCCAGTTGCTTGCTACCTTACAAGCTGCCCGACTTGCGCCGTGGGGGCGTCCAGGCCGAGCCACCCGATACTGCACAATGTACTCCGTACGCACGCCACGCGACAAGTAATAAGCCTCCAGCCACAAGTCCACAAGTCCACAAGTCCACAAGCCCAACGCCCGCAGACGGCGAGCTATACTCCGTAGTCCGTAATGTACTCGGTGAGTCCGTAGTTATGTATGGGAGAATGCCCGTTTGTGGCCTTGTCCAGGACTCCACAGCCGAGGCAGCAGACACCTTGCGGCAATCAACGAACCGGACGAGCGGATCCAACCATCGGATCTGCTCGTTTCGTCCAGGAGTCCTCCAGGCTCCAGCCGCCAGCGGAACCGGGCAAGCACAGATTCTCTGAGATTAGCGGGAAATCGACGGTCCACATGACGCCGGCCTAATGAGACGGGGCATTCGCTGGCGCCTCACCTCTCCACACGGGCGGCTTTCCTCCTTGTTGCTGTGACGGTTACCCGTAATTGCTCTGTCCGTCGTTTGCATGTACCTATATATCCCGCACTAAGCTGAGTTCCTACCAGCTTAGTGTTCTGACCTTTAGGTCGGGTCGGTAAGGGATATCCGATTCCTCACAGTTGCCACGAGCCAGCCTCAAGAGTTGAGCAATGAGAGGTCGAGCCAGAGGGGACAGGCTGCATTCCCTGGGTCCAACGCGCTTGGGTACTGTATACATAGTTATAGTAGTTGGCTCGGCACTGCATTGCTTCACCCACCTTGTTGCTTTGCTTGACTCGATCGGAGCATTTCAAATGCTTACGTAGCGCCGAGCCATCTATGTACGTATACTCTGTACACATATCACCTACATACTCCGTAACTACTCCGTACAGCCTACGGAGTACATAGGTACATACAGGCTACATACATACCCTGACTTGGACCTAGACTGGTGCCTATGTACCTACAACTACCTACCTACCCGGGTGCCTAGGCCATTCGACAAGGATGGCCGCGGGGCAACTCTCTCCTTTACACAATTTTCTCGGCAACGGTGCACGGACCACGTCCGCCCACTTCTGTTATGATTTGGCTGTATAACCTGCTGTAGCCCTAACAGC